>PVKN010006488.1:0-28419 GCA_004027915.1 Capromys pilorides
GGACTGGAGTTGCAGCTCAGTGGTAGAATACTTGCCCAGCACACATGAGGCCCTGAGTTTAACCCTGGGACCTCAAAAGGCAGAAGCAGTGAAACTTCAAAACATGAAGTATGGCTGGGAGTCTTATCTCAAGATGTCAGCATTCAGAAAACCAAGGAAATAACAGAAAAGGAAGCTGCCCGAAAAGCGGAAACCACTGCTAGTGATGGCCTCCGCAACAAGACTTATTAGACACAGATTTATATAGCAAAATTTATACCCAATGAGGTTTAGAGATACATTTCCTCAGCATCTTTCTCTGAAAATGAGCACTTTTGCTATCCCCCTGACACTGTGGAGGACCCCGAGGCCAGAAAACATAACTCTTGTTTTACTATCTAACCCTCAAGTTTTGTCTGCTTCTCCTAAGGCAGTAAAAATGAAGACATTAGATTTCTTCAAGGTTGGCAGTCTGTGCTTGCCTTTGACACAGCATGTGACACAAGAATATAGTTATTAAATGGAGCAATCACTGCCTAAATATACTCTATATTTGCATTTATATACTAATTATGATGTCTGTGACCAATCCCAGTTATACACAATAAAGTAACAATCCTTGAATTTTGGATCAGAGGAGTGGGATTTTCACACATTTCATTTTTTCACCCTTTCAGAGGTTTCTAACTCCCCCTGGGGCTCTGTCCTCTGGGGCACAGGTGCCTGCGTGAGGAAGCCCAGCCCTGATGCTGTCCTGGGTGGATGCCTAGCCTGGGCCCATCTGCTCCAGGTTCCAGCAGAGGGGGCTGTGCCCACAGTGCAGGGTGGCTGCTCCAGCTGATTGTGCCGCCCACTGACAGCTGGACCCGCAGTCCCTGGGGCATCCGAGGCAGGGATGCTGCCCACATCTGCATGGGCTTAGGAAAATCTGCTCCTTGACATACAAACAACTGGACACAAGCAGTTATATTGTCCCCACCCCTTCCTCCCCAGCTGAGAGCCTGCCCGCCCAGGGCCTCAATGGAGGTAGACCACATAGTGGCCGCCTCAAGACCCTAGGCAAGACCAAGGGAGAGTTGTATTTTGAGAGGGCTGAAAAGGAGCATGGCTCCCTCATTAACAGAGGAGAAGACTGAGGCTTAGGGAAAAGAAAAGAAATCTCCAGCACTCACCCCAGCTCATTCCCTGTTGGTGCTTTCTCTCCTCCATCAGCCTGCTGCAAAGGAACAGCAGAGCTGGGCAGGTACTGGTACCAGAGGCTGGACCAGGCTCAGCAGGGGCTCAGCACATGAGAGACCCACATGCTGGGTGGGCAGAGGTTAAGCCTGTTTGCACAGTCTCCTGATACTCTAGGTCTCCCAGTTCCTCTCCGGCTTTATTTTGTTTTCTGAGAGCACTGAATTGTCAGCTCTAATCCTTCTGAAAGCACAGCGTTTTCCAGGCGCTCTGTGTAAGTGAAACCCTAATCCCAAGGAAAAACGGCCACTTAAGCTGCTGGAGCATTAGGCTGCTCTCTGAGCTGCTGCAGGATTTCCTCCTACCCCACCTGCCAGCCCAGCCACTGCCCTGCCCCCCAGGAGAGGAAAGGATTCTAGGCTGGGAGGAAGCAAAGCCCGCTCAGAAGTGACAATGGTGGCAGTGCTTCTCCCAAAGCTCAGGGTTACAAAAGCACGGCTGGTTTGCCCTGGGACTATGCTAAGGTAGGGAGGAGATTCTGATCTTCCAAGGGAAGCAGGAGGGGGTTTCTTGTCACCCTGGGGTTGGATCCAGGGGAAGCAGGTTTTCAGGTCTTGCCTAGGTACCCTTGAAGCTCCTGACACATACCAGGCCTTTTGCCCTGGTATACACCTGTGAGAGTCACTCAGATGCCACTATTAAGGCACCTTTGGTTATTCAGAAAAGGCTGGGTTGACAGATGTGGCTTCCTTAGCCAACCTTTTCTTCACAGAAAGTACCAAATAGTGCAGTAAACAAGCACAATGTCCAGGATCCCTGCGTGGAGTGCTCCTCTGGGGGACGCCCTAAGCAGCTCTGCACATTCCCGGTAGCCACACAGCGCTTTCCAACTGGCTGGTTGTGACAGCAGAGCTCACTCGTGAGCTCTGGACAAGCCTTTGGTTCAGCTTCAGCTGGCTAATGCTACAGGTGATTGCAATACACACTGCTAACACTGGAGAACACTTTTTTGTTCAAATTTGGAATGGCCTCTGTGCCTGATTCCTTAATGGATCAGGGAGAGCATATTGTGGAGGAACAAGGGGGGGCCCAGCTGTCTGCTCCCCCTGTTGGTCACCACTAGGGTTAGAAAGGAAGGAAAGAAGTGGAAGATAGGCTCACGGCACGGCCCAATGGGACCAGCTTGGAAGACCTTGGAACTGCGTCTTGCTAAGATGCCACACGCCCCTCATACCTTCTCACTCTCCACAGGATCCTGCCTCAGTGCCATCTGATCATGCCCTCTGGTGGGGGCAGACTGCCCTGCTGGGGTGGCTGGTTGGCACCGTCCTGGACCTGTGTTTGTACTGGGCATCCAGTGGGGACAGCTTTGATTCTGCTTAAAGTTGGCCGCTCCCTGAGCCCTAGAGCAGCTATTCCTCTTGGTTTTCACCCTTTCCTTCTGGAGGAGTGTAGGAGGAAGGAGGGGCTAGGGCTGGGGGCAGTGACTCCCTAGTCTTCAGGCCTGGGCACCTGCCTATCTGTCACTGTCTCATTGCTATGGAAATGCCCTCAATTAAATCAGAGTGAGTTCAGGGACTAAAAGTCCTTGGGGATGTGGCCGGAGGCCTGGAGATGGCTGCAGGAGACGAGCCCCTTCTTTGGGGGACTTTCCAGGGCTCGTGGATGCAGAGAAGCCACCTGGCTCAGTCTGGCTGCTGTCACTCCCTGACTGGCGGTCACATGTTCTCTCCCTCTCCTTTCAAAGTTGGAGAAGAATTCTGATGTCTGCACCCTAAATTCCTCCAGCTAATCAGGGCTTTGAGGCACAGACAAGACCAGGAGACTCCCAGCCTCCTTCTGAAACACTTCTTGGCCTTTATTGCCCTCTCCTCCCCCAGGGCAAGCACAGGCTGAGTGTTTTATGGAGGGAAGTGCAGCCGCATTGGAAGGGGGTGTTAACTACAGGAAAGAGGCGTCCCTGGAGGTCTTCAGGACTCCCTGAGTAGGAGGAGGTTTCCCAGGGTCTACACTCTGTCTGTTCAAAGGCCACTTGCTGCCTGCCACAGAGACCAGCAAGGAGTCCTCGGTGCGGAGAGGAGCATCCTTTTTTCTAAGCAGAGCCCTCCAGAGGGCTATGCTCTGCTCAGCTTTTGAGCTTCAGCTCCCTGGCCTCCAGGGCCCTGTTCAGACTTATTCTGGGAGGGGAGCAGCACCTCCTGCCTTGGACACCTCCCCTTGGGCAGCGCCCGCAGTCTCTCCAGGCCTCATCAGAGCTTCCTTCAAAGCTGCAGTCTCCAAGCATCAAGGCAAGCGCCTTCCAACCACTTGGATGAAAACATTCGGTGGGCAGGGAAACACCACACACTCTCCTTGTCCCCCAACTTGCCAATGTTAGATGTTTTCCCAAACAAAAGATCCTCTTCTAGGATTCAGCAGTCTGTGAGCTCAGATAAGTCTGAAGAAACTCCACTTTCTAAGCTGTTTGAGGCTCAGCTTTCCCAGTGTCTCTTGCCTCCCAAAACAATGAACTAGAGGTATGGCCTTGATTCTCCATCCCTTTTATTTCTATTATCCCACAATTTGATGAGCAAAAGTGGGGAAGGGGCCCTGGGAACACGCATCTGTGATAAAGATGAAACCATTGTTTCTCTTTGATTTGTTTGGATAACCAAACATGCTTAGTTTATAGCTGCTTTTAGATTATTCTGCTATCTCCAGTTCTTGGGGTGTTCCTTGTCCTACCTATTGCTTCTGCTAACTCTTTTATGGAGCTCCCGTTCCCATGGGGAATGTACCCCTTTAAGACAAGCTCATCTTTAAAGGTGGCTTTCTCCTGTCCCATGGGTCACTGTAGGCTGTCTCTACAGAAAGGTTTGCCATTGCTGGGGTGGGGTCTGCGTGGGTCGCTATTTTGGTCAGTTGCTATGAAAATTCTTAGTTTACGGCTCCTGCAACACACTCATGCTGTGATTTTGGGCTCTGGTTGAGGCTTAGGTCTGGAGTCTTTGTTTCTTTTGTGCTTTGGGCTGGCAGAATGAATGTGGGCGCTTCCCTTTCCTGTATGGTGCTGCCTCTGGCTTCATACGTGACAGCACTCAGCTCTAGCTTCCTGCCTCTCCTGAGTCAGGCTGCGACTCTTGTCTGATGTTTCACATCCCCTCTCACCTCTCCTTAGGGTTTATTTCTAGTAGGAGAGAGGGAGGCTTGGCTCGGTGGTAATAGCTCTTGCTGTTCTGCTCAGCTGTAGATGCTGTAGCTAGCCTGCCTTGCTTCTGACACCAATGTCCTGTTACTGTCTGCACTGAAGGAAGATGCCATCGCAGCGCTGGTCAGTGCCCACTAGAGGCCAGCGATGCCCACTCTGTGCTTGGCTCAGGACAGGTGTGCCCTAGGCTTCTAAAGAAAGCATGGGCTGTGAAATCCCTGACTTCCTTCCAGCCTGTGTGGCCCATCTGGCCTCTGGGTAGGGGGCCTGTCCTCCCTCAGGCTGGCCTTTCCCCAAGGCAAACAACTATCTAAAGGTCCCAGAGCATCTCCAGTGACTTGGGGATCCTGCCGCTCACCTTCTCCACCGGTCAGCAATCCCTCCAGCCTGGCCAGGCCCAGGGAGGCAGGGAACAAGACAATGCAGCCATGGGAGGAGGGGCAGCGATTTTACCTGCAATTGGCCTTTCAACAACGAAAACTTTAGGGGCTGGGGAGATAGCTCCATAGCACAGTGCCAGCTTGGCAAGTGCAAGGTTGTGAGTTTGAACCTTGGTCCAGAAAAAAAAAGAAAAGAAAAATTTAGTATCAACTGCAGCTTGAGTCTGCACTGTCTAGGCCATGACCCGGAGCCTGGAGCAGCTGAGCAGTTGGTGCTGGGGCCAGAAGTGATGGTGGCAGCTGCAGAAGCCAACCTAGGGAACCTGGGGCTCGGCCTGGCCTATCCTCTGTCCAGCGGGTCCCTTTCTCCTTATCACTTAAGGAGGGACTCGGCTCTGTTCCAGACGAGCAGCCTAGAGCAGTGGGCTGGAGAGGAGATGCCGCCGAGCTGGAGCAGCCCAGTGGTGGAAGGGAAAGTGGGTGATAAATTTAAATAACCAGCTTGACTTGGCAGCTTGCTGAGTTGTGATGCAGTGAAATTAAAATCTCCGCAGAACCTGCAAACACTGTTGAGAAAAATTGATGTCTCGCTTTGGTTCCACGATAGAAGGGAGCGTGGGAGAGGTTCTGAGGCTGAGCTGTGGCCTCTTGCCCACAGTGATGAGCTGTGTCCTGGCCCACTGGGCCCATTCCCTCTCCACACAGTGGTCCGGGTGCCTCTCCATTCTCAGTCCTGATCTTGTGGAACAGCTACATCAAGTGGCTGGTGAGGTTTGAAATCAGCCTCCAGCGCCAGGAGATGGCAGGAATATCAATAAGGTCTGGCTTTGCAAGTGGGCTAGGGCCTTCCTGCCAACTTCCCCCCGGACCCACCTGCGGCTGTGCAGTCCCTGAAGCCTGTCCCCAGGGAAGAAGGTGGGCTGGGTACAGGCCATCATGGGTAAAAAGAGTTCTTAGAATGTGTGGCCCACTGAAGCCAGGATGCTATGAAGCGCGACCTCACTGTTCTCTCCCTCTTGCTCCCACCTGCCCGTCATCACCTCCTATAGGGAAAGACCTTTTCTTTCTCCACCAAAGCTCTTGATATTTTCCCATAAAATGAGCTACTAAAGCGTCTTGGGGAATTTCTGCAAACATGCAGAAGCCCTCCAGCCTAGAACCCAGTTCTTACAGACACCAACGCTGTTCTGAAAGAACTTGCCCAGAGCTCGTCCTGCCCGGAGCATGCAGGTGAGAGTCCTGTCTAGGTGGCCGTGCACATCTGGGCAGCAGCCTGGCTCTCACCTTGACAGTACCTCCAGCATATTTGGCTTGCCCCATAATATACATGTCATGAATCATTTATCTTTAATAGATTATGCAAATTAGGACATAAAATCAACAAAGATCAATAGCTGCAGCCCTTGATTTTTTTAAAAATGTGTTTGGAACAGGCTCTCACTGTGCAGCTCAGACTTGTAGTGATCCTCCTGTTTTCAACCTCCCCAGCACTGGAATTACAGGCGTGTGCTGTGGCGGGCTCAGCATGCCTGGTGGGGGGGCCAGCGGGGCATGTGGTGCTGGGGATTGAACCCAGGTCCCTGTGCTTGCCTACGCAGGCATTTAGTCTGCTGAGCTATCTCTTCCTCCCTGTTGCAGCCCTGTAATGGCCAGGAAAAGCGTTCTAAGAGTGAGTCTCACCTGCAGCCCTTCCTTCGGCAATGCCACTGTTAATCCAAACAGTAGGTCCTGGCTGAATGAGGGAAAACTGTTCCTTACCCCCCCAGCACCCCTCCCCCACCCTGCACACTGCTTTCTTTTTGGTAATTTCCAGTTTCTGAGCGAGTTTCCCCATCATTACCACTGGTGAACAGCTCCGAATGTTAATGGTTCTGCTTTTGTTACTCCTCGCTTGATTGAAATGTCGCATACAGATTGAGATGTTAGTGCTAACTTGCCACCTGGGAATGTCAAGCTGGGTCTGAAATGAACTTTTCTCACACTTGGATCCAGATGGATCAGCCGGAGATGTTCCCAGGCTGAGCTGGGACTGTTCCCGGGCCATGGGGGGGAGAAGGAGGGGGCTGCTGAAGGTAGAGCCACTTTTCTGCAGCAGCCCCAGTGTGCCCTGCAGCAGGAGCCCTCACCCAGAGATCCCCATTGCCACCCCCAGAACATCCTTGCCTTGTGGACCTGGGCCCGAGCACCAGGGAGCACCATGGAATTGGAGAAAGGTCTCCTGTGCTCTTTCACCAGGTGGCCATGTAGGCACCTCGGGAGGTGACTGCTGGGCCTCTCTGAAGATGAGGAGACAGGTGGCCCGGCCTGGTCCATGAGCTCCCAGGCTGGCCACAGAGGCTCGTGCTAATGATCTAGGCTATGCCTCATGTAGAGCTATCGCTCCCCACAGCCTGGTACGCTCTGCAGTACTTCTGGAACTTAGCTGCACAGAACCTGCCCCACCCTGGACCCTACTGTCTGCCTCAGGAGGACATGGGGAAGCTGCCTGGGCTCCCTTCACCCTCAGCTAACGCTGACTCCAAGCCCATCTCAGCCTGGCCCTCGCTCAGGCCAGCTCAAGGCCATAGTCAGCCCTGTCTTGCCACTGGCTGCATTGCTGACTGACTTAAGTGTCCTGCTGCCAGGCTGGCCACCTCCGCTCACTCTGCAAGTAACACTTTGGCACCCCCATCCTGACCCTTCTCAATCACCCTATCTCTCAAGGAACAATGGCATATCTGCTTTAGTGTTTCCCGAATAATCAGGTGGATGCTAGTAACTCCTCACTGTGCATCTCTCCCGCTTGGGCACTCTCGGGGATGGGAAACCCCTCTGCAGTGCCAGGTGCCTTCTGCAGCTTCTAGCTCTGGGACCTTAACTCCATTCGCAGGCCTTGATGCACAGTAGTCCCAGTTTCCGCCGTAGCTCTGGACTCATGGGAGCTCCTGGGCACCAGGAGCTGCCGCATTTGACCCTAGCTGGCCTTGAAGCCAGCCTTGGTCTCAATGACTTCCGGTTGCAAGACAAAGCTGCAGCAACTGTGCTCCTCTGCCTGCAGAGAGCTGGTGTCCTGCCTTCGAGCACAAAGCTACAGTCATCTGTGCCACCTAGAGTGACAGGCAAGGGCTCCCCTGGAGCCGGGGGATGCAGGTGTGTGGAGGGTGGACGCTCGCCTACGGGCCTGCTTGCCCTTGCATTTTGGCACATGTAACTCAAAGCTCTGAGGTCTGTCTGTCCGCTTTGGGGAGCCAAGCGAAAGAGCAGAGGCCACGCAGGAGGACAGGCCACCAGAGCAGCTCCGAGCTGTCCACCTTTCCAGGCTGAAGCCAGCCCCCCTGACCACGACATTTTCTGCACACATCTGTTCAGGAAGTACCCTGGATTTTGGAGGTGCACTTTCAATTTTTCTCTTTCTTTTTGCAGATATCAAGGCAGGCAGGGTACCCACTTGTCACACCAGCCCCAGATGGCCCAGCTGAGGTCCCCTGACTGAGAACAGTGACCCACCCTCCTCAAAACCCCCTTACCAGTCACGACAGGGTACGTCTGTGTGCCTGACACGTTGCTGCCCAGCTCGGGGTTGGTGGATGCAGACAGACCTGACTTGACTTCATCAAGCCCAGGGGTCAGTGCTGGGAGGGAGTATTCATTCCCCTGTGAGGACACAGAAAAGAGACAGCTCTCTATTGATGTGTGCAGAGAAAAGGCTGGTGTGCAGATGGAGAGGAGGAGGAACAGGGCTCCCCAGATGGGGTGGAAGGGGGAGACGGAGGGAAAGGCTGCACGCTGGTGGGGCAGGCCCGCCTGGAGAGGCTGAGGTGTGGCTTACACGTGGAGGGTGGTTTTCCAGGGCCACTGTAGCACCTCCTGCCTGGGCAGTGCCGGTGGGAGCCTAGCACTGGAGGGTTCTGGGTGAGAGGTGCTGGGGAGGCAGGTATCCCTGGGGAGGGGCAGCTGGGGGGGTGGGCTCTGCTGGGAGGGCAGGGGCAGTAGCTAGGGGAAGGGCTTGTGGACCCTCCAGCCTGGCGTGTCTGGGCTGGCTGATGGGGTATGGGCTCCCCTTTTTAAAAAACAAACAAAGACAGCCCCACGGGCCCCTTGCTCTCTGCCTGTGCACTGGGGTATGAAATTGGGGAGGGGGAGAGTCCACATGGCTAACAGAAGGGTGGGAGGGGGCCGGTCATTGACTCTGAAAGGGTGTCCTGCCCGGAACACTCGGGTAATTGCCTTTTTATTGCAGCCACCGCCAAGCCAGACCCCGGAGCTCGGCCGGCCAGCGGCCGCACAAAGCAGGAAAAGTTACTCTGATTAATATTACCTTAAATTAAAACTGATTTTCTGCTCTTTCGGGTTTTTTTCCCTTCCGCTTCCTGGCCCCCCCAGAGGACCCCTCCCCTCCCTGGCTGGATGGGATTGCCTCGTCATTTCCAATTCCTTCTTGTATTGATCTTCCTGTAGAAATCAGTTTTGTAATTAGCTGCAAATTAGGCCTTCTACTGGGGGTGAAGCTGCCCCCTGATTTATCACCAGAGTAATTCGCTGTGATCGGAGAGAAATTAAAATGAACTCAATTAGGCTTTGGATTTGCTTTATGGGCCCTGCTCCGAGTTTCAGGGGGAAAAATGACTGTGCTGGTGTTTAATAGTCTAATGAAAGTAAATAAAGGTTATTCATTGTAATACAGCCAGGGACTCGGGAGGGTGCACTGAGCCGCCCGCCTTGGCCAGCTCCTCCTTTGTTGGTTTATGGCTCAGGGCACCTTAAAAAGACTTTTGATTTTTGTTTTATGAAGACAAACAGCTTATGGGATAAAAGGACGGGCGGGGAGCGAGGCGAGGGCCCAGGCGCTGCCTGCCTGGGAGCAGAGCTGAGCAGCACGGAGCCCTAGGGCCCTGCTGGTGTGCACTTGTGAGTGTGTGCATGTGCCGGGCGGCCCTTGCGGCTTGAGTGAGGCCCCGAGCATGCGAGGGACAGCAGTGTGTGGGGCAGGCATGGGGCCACCCTGGCGGTGAGCGGGAGCAGGCCCTGGAGCTGTGCCGGGCTTCACCGGCCGGGGGACCCCACACAGCACCAGTTGCACACAGTGTGAGCGAGGCCTGGAGTTGGTGGGGGCGGCAGGTCCTGAGATGCAGAGCTGGAAACACATTCCTGCCACATGGGCCAGGCTGTTCCAGGGCCGTGGGAAGTCTGGTGTCCGGGTGGGCTGCCGGGTCCCACTGATGGCCAGGTGGAGGAGCAGGGGGCAGTCACGGCAGCCTGTCCTGAGGCCGGGCAAGGGGAGCCCCCCAGACGTGCACAGGCTTTCCACAGGACCAGCCGACAGAGCAGGGACATGGCAAGTCCAAGTAATCCATGGCAGGGCTCAGAATGGCAGAGCTAGAAGAGGACCTGACAGCCGATGTCGAAAGCCTTTGTTCTACAGATGAGAAACTGATGCTCCGGGAGGCGAGACTCACCCTAGACCATCCCTTTGCCACAGAACTCACTCCTAACTATTGTGACCATAGTGGCTTTTCTTAACTGTGGCCTGGTGGCCTTGTGTAGCACGTGTCACTGCACCACATGATGCCCATCTGAACGTGTGCCCTGCGGGTGCCCACTGAGTGTTTTCAGGAGGCCTCATGTCCCCGTTCCCCTACTCTGCAAGCAGGAAGCTGTGCCCTCACCTGTTCTGACTTGATGTGTTCTGATGCCTGGAAGACATCCGGGTAAGATGGTCGCTCAAAGACTCGATCCAAAGCTTCGAGCTGCTGCTGGGTGAAGGTGTCAGCTCTCAAGTGCTTCCGCAAACTGTCCACGCCACTCTGGGAGTCTCCATTGGGGACTGAGCCCTCAGACACATCTGGGGAATACATGGATACCTGGGTATTAGCAGAGGCATGGGAGAATGAGTGAAGCGGCGGGGCCCTGCCTGCGTGGCTTCCTCCAGCTGCAGGCTGCCTAGGAGAGCTGGTCAGGAAGCCGGTGCCCTGGAGGAGCGAGGGGAGGGAGGGAGGGAGAGCAGCAGGAAGGCCTGGGAGAGGTGGAGTCAGAGGTCCCTGACAGCGCTGGTGAGTGTGGACATGGAGCCGGGCTCTAAGACCGGCATTACCTGTGGAGAATCGAACTTGGCTCTGAGATGAATTTTGGTTCCACTGATTCCAAGGGTTGAAAATCATCAAGTCTCTGGGGCTGAGTATAACATGGGGGCTGGGTGACTAGCTGTGCCAAGAGGAGGGGGCTCTGAGAGCAGGACTGGGGCTCTCAGAAGGGTCTCGTGAGCTGGGGAGCCCCTCTCCCAGAGACGTCTGGCGGAGCCTCCATCCTGAGCCCACCTCTGCCCCCTCATCCTGCTGTGGGTTTCCATAAGGAGCTGGGCTTTGGTCCAAGAAGGATGGGTGAGGCGGTGCCCTGCAGGTGCCAGCTCTCTTGGGGCTGCACCCATCCGGTGTTCAGGTCAGGCTCTGCCCCAAACTTCCACTCCACGACCTCCTTCCACCTCGAGGTCTCTCGGCTTAAGGAACCTTGCAGAGTACAGGGGACAAGGGCCAAGCGCTGCATCTCCCTGAGCCTCATCCCAGCCGGCCACCCCTTGGCTTCCTCAGCACAGTACCAGCTGGGGGCCTTGGGCCTGAGGCCAGCCCATGCTGTAGGCCTGGTGTCCCTCTGGGACTGTTATATATATCAGTTTATAGGTGATTATATGATATGATATAATCAATATTGCATTATATACAGTAACACCATACAGTATCATCTGGGAGACTGTAGAAAATATTACATATTGATTAACCTCATCCTGCAGCCATCTACCCTTGGGGGCCTCCTGATGGAGCCCAGGGCTCTTCTTTCCTGAGGAGACCCTGTTTCTCCTCCACACCACTCTGGAGGGCATGGCAAGGGCGAGGAGCATCCCCTCCACCTCAGTGGTGGGGACCAGGGATGCAGCTCAGTGATGCTGCACCTGCCTGCAAGCATGAGGCCCTGGGTTTGATTCCCAGTATAAAAAAAAAAAAAGCTGGAGAGGCAACTGGATGGTAATGCTGTGTTCCCATGGATACAAACCCTGGTGGGTGTGTTTTTCAGTGGAAGGCTCTGGACTATCTTTCCACATTAGAGGGCATGGGCACCCCTGTATAGGAGAGCCCTATGGGTGGGGGGTGCGCATTCTTCCCTCTCTGAACGGATGTGAGCATGTATGTGGCTGTGCAGAGGCTGGCTCCAGCCCAAGCTTCCGTGCAGCTTCTCCCCCAGGATATGTGCCGCCTTGATTTCGCTCCCAGCATGATCCGCATTTTCTGTTGTCCAGCCCTCTTGGTCCGTAGCCCCTGCCTCTTAGGGGAGCCCTGTTTCTAAGGCTGAGGGAGGCACCCAGTCTGTGTGTGGGGGTACTGAATGCCACCCAGTGAGTTGCAGGAGAGAATGTGCGCTGTCTCCAGGGATCACAGGGTGCTCTCGGATGTGCGCACGCGGCAGTGTGGCAGGCTCCATCATGCCTCTCCTCGTGAGGATTTGTGCTTATGTCTGCATGTGGCTTGGCTCTCCCTGTGCACGCCCGTGTGTGTGTGTGTGTGTGTGTGTGTGTGTGTGTGTGGTGTGTAGGGGCTGAACTGAAGCTTTGTCCTCAGGTCACTGGCTGGAGGAGTCCCTTTGCCTTCATTTATTCAGGGGCCCTTCAGATCTTGACAAATCTGTCACTCTAAATTTGCGAGAGATTATGGCGCTCTCTCCCCAGCCTGCAGAGAGGTGATATATGATATCTGCTGCCCCTATTGATTGCCTGATCTGGTGGCAGAGGCCGGCGAAATGAACTTGAAATGAACATCATGCCTCAACTCATTGTGCGTATAATACACTACTTAATCCCACATTTTTCAGCCGCTATGGAATTCAATTGATCAATCATGTTCCACTGATAGTACTGTTTTAGGGGTTATTGCTGCTCCCTCCGCTCACTGACCTTTTTATTTATTTATTTTTTTGTACACTCAGGCCCTGGTGGGGAGACAGGTTACAGAGGCGCCGTGGAGAGAAGGGGAGGGTGGGGGGAGGCCTGCAACAGGAGAGGTGGCCGAGGGGGTGGGGCCCGGGGAAGAGGACAGGAAGACGGGTGGGCAGCAAGAAGGCCAGTGGAGCAGGACGACAGCGTGGCTGGTGAAAGCAGGCCAAGCCTCCTGGGGTGGGAGCAGGCCCCGGAGTGCCCAGGGAAGGAGGGCTGCAGCTCACAGTCACAGCCATGACAGATGTGGAAGGGGCACCTAGGACATGGGGGCCGGAGAGGGCATGGTGCTAGGAAAGCACCCTCCCGGCCTCCCAGCCAGAGATCTCCCAGGCTGCCTATCCCACCTTTCCGAAGGGGTCACAAGGGGAAAGGGCAGGGCAGAGGAGGAGCAGAGGTTGGCAGAGGCCAGGGTGGGAAGGAGGAAGTCACAGGGCACAGGAAGGGCAGAGGTGGGGCGAGGACGCCAGAGAGGGCCTGGCCGTGGTGAGGGTGCTTGGCACAGGCTGGAGGCAGCTGGCTGTGCTGCATTAACAACTGCGGGCCGGCGAGATGGTTCAGTGGTCTAAAGCGCCTGCTTAGGAGGGCTCAGGCGACTGCGGGGACTGCGGTTCGATCCCCGGCACCACATGCTGCACCAGCGCCACCACCAGGGCAGGCTGAGCCAGCCACAAAATGAATAAATAAAGAAACAAACAAACACAACAAGCAAACAAATAAATAAATAAATAAAATTAAAAAAACAAACAAAAAAACAAAAAACAACTGCACCTTCAGCTGCAGAGGCAGCCCAGGCTGGGCTGGAGAAGGATGAGGAGGAACAGGAAGGAAAGGGGGAGAGCCGAGAAGCAGAGAGAGAAAGAACATAAACGGAAAGCAGAGTAACCGGCAGTGCCAACCCTCGGCCCCTCCCAAAGTGGTGGCCACACTGACGAAGGGGAAGAGACCCTGAGACCTGGATATCCAAGGGTTCAGGCGAGCAGGGCCCAACTGGAGCCAGGGGCAGTAACAGGTGCTGATGGGGCTTTCAGAGCGTGGGAGCAGTCGGTACCAAGCACCCTTCCTAAAGAGGACACCCAGCCAGCAGGCCTGGCCACGGTGCCAGGCGGTGAGCTCCTTGGGCAGAGAGGCCGCTGCTGACACTCTCCTGCAACTACAGCGCCAGGCATGGCCTCGAGGCTGTCCAATAAGAAACCTCCTTGGAGGAATTCACAACCAGACCTTGCGCAGAGGTTTTGGAATTTTGCACCTGACCAGCCTAGCACCTCACTCCATCAGCCTGGCCATTGGCTGGTTAGCCTCCCACAGAGTCCCTACATCCCTAGTGGCCCTTCTCCCCTTCAGCAACCCTGTCCTGCCCACCTATGGGGCCTCAAGGCAATAAACAGAGTTCACTATGTCTGGGCTAAAGAGTGGGGCCTAGACTTGGAGCCACAGAGCCGCCATCTCCAGCAGACCACACAGGCTTCTCAGGGATGGGCCCAAGAGCCCAGAAGCCCCTGGGCCTTCTGGAACATTCTCATTTCCAATATTCATTCCCACGCTCAGCCTATGCTGTTAGGTGGAGTTCAGAAGTCAAGGTTGCAGTAGGTTTGGTGAGGGTGACTGCTGCCCAGAACAAGAAGGGCCACACGTTGGCCTAACGGTCCTTGGAGGGCCCTCTCGGCTCTGCCCCTTCCCAGCTAGCTGGGTGGCAGACAGGCACTGAGAGCTCCTCCCAAACCACTGCCGTACTTCAGAGTTTATGTAACCCTTCCAGCAACTCTATCAGGTAAGTACAGACACCATTTTAAGGATAAGGAAACTGAGGCAAAGAGAGTTCAGACAGTTCATCAAAGGCTGTGCAGCTGTAAATGAGAGCTGGACTCGACACCCCACTCTGTCCACTCCAGAGACTCCTGCACTACCACACTCTGCTGCCTGGCGGCACCTCCAGCTCTCCACAGTTGCCCTCCCTTGTCCCCAGCTGAAGTTGTGGCACCGACACTGCTGTGTGAAGCCCGCCTGGAAGCTGACAGACAGCTCCTCTGTCTGTGAGAGCAGGGAAAGTAGCTGGCTGGGTGGGGTGGAGGACAGACCTCAGGCCCAGGGTTCACTGGCAGCAGGACCAGGAGTGAGCCATGGCGTAGGCGCTGTCCACCACAGGGCAAGTGCCCTTGGAGAAGACGGGCTCCATGAGGCCTTTCCAGGGACACGGAGAGGGGATAGGCTAGTGAATCCAGCAAGCAAGCAGACTTTGACATGCCTTCTTGCAAGATCTCCACTGCCTGCTTCACATTTGCTCAGTGCCTAACATAGTTTTCACAGACCTGAGGTCTTTGCCTCCCCCCACCCGCTATTCCCCAAGGTCAGCTGGAATTGTAATGCCTCTTTCACTGGGGTGGAGACAGGCTCAGCGCCACAGTACAGCTTAGGTAGGGAACAGTGGCACAGAGAAGGTGCTTGGTAAGCAGTGGACAAGAGAAGGGCACCAGCATTGCCCATAAGCCAAAGGTCCAGGCCCTGGCCTCTCTACAGACAGAGAGACCTATACAAGCAAAGGCTTTGTTGACTAGAAAGACAGCCACCAACATGGTGACAGTGGTTACCTCTGGATGGTAATTTTTATTTTCTTCTTCTCTAAGTTTTTCCATATTGGAGCTAGGGAGATAGCTTGTGCCTAAGTGCCTGCCTGGCAAGTGAAAGGATCCAGGTTTGATCCCTGGTACCACATGCTATGCTGACCTGAAACCCTGGGTGCACCATGCCAGCCACTGAAACCAGCTGTGGTGGTACACACATGCAATCCCAGCGCTGGGTAGCCCAAGATTGGAGAATCACTACGATCCTTAATGCATAGTGAGACACTGTACCAGATAGATAGATAGATAGATAGATAGATAGATAGATAGATAGATAGATAGACAATTTAAATTTTTACAGTTTTTCCATACTGTCCAGACTTTGTGCAGTGTATTACTTGCAGAGCCACCATTAATAATGCCTAGGGGCTGGGGGATAGCTGAATGGTGGGTGTCTGCTTGGCACACTGACAGCCCTAGGTGTGAGTCTCGGCACAATGGAACACAAAGCCTTTCTCTCCTTGAAGAAAGATCGGTTCTCATTCCACCTTCCCCTGGAGCGTCTCACGGCTCACTCCCCAGGGCAGAGCCCCTGCACCTACTGGTGAACGCCTGCACTCTCTGGGGCTTGGGGAGGGGTAGTCAGTGGCCCACACATCTTGGCTCAGGCTAGGGACAAGGGACAGGAGAGCTCTCTTTCTCATGTTTACATTCCACCTCAACTCCCAAAGTGGTCACCGCACAGGTACAAGGCAGACAGGCAGCATGGAGTCACCAACAGGTGGGCGGGCACGGGGATACAGGAGCCAAAAGCACCAGGCTCTTCAAGGTCTACCAAACCAGGGTGAGAGGAGAGGGGCGCTGCCCACCCATCCCGGTAAGCTGGGCTAGGCCTTGAGAAGAATATTTTTTAATGCAGCTTTTGCTACATTGTATTAATTTCAGTGTTCTAAGCCACAGTACAAACATCCACAAATTGCTTCAGTTTTCTAAACCCTAGTACAAATACTCACAAATATCCCCTAAGGTCTATGGGGAAACCAACACTGTTTGGGTTTTGTGTGCATTTATTAAATCTGTTAACTTTGTGAGGTCCTCCTCATCCTCATTATCATGATTGTTATTAAGGTTCCTGGGGATTGAACCCAGGATTTTGCATTGATCCACCCTGCTGCCCCTTTATTTTGGAGACAGTCTTGCAAAGTCACTAGGTAGCAGGACAAGCATGTATGAGTACTTAAAATTACTCTTCTTAATTTTGACATGAGGAAATAGTCTTGCAGGGGTAAAATTACATGGTCAACATCACCCAGACTGTAAGCAGAAAGCCTGATCTAAATTCACTTCCAGCATCAAAGCCCTCGACGTTGGTCCAGTCTGTCCTCGCCCCATCAGCATCACCATCCCAGCCACCATCTGGGGCTGAGTGCCAGGGCTTGGAGGCCTTGCAGGAGCAGCACCAGTAGCTCCGTGTGCAAAGGCTGTGAGTCAGGGGAGCACAAAACACCACGAGATCACACTGCTGGAGAGATACCTGGCAGCATCTTCACCCTGGTGTGCAAGATGACCTAACACTGTGGTGCGGGAAGGAAAGAGCCAGCCTCATGGAAGTGGGGTCACGGCTGAGGCTGGGCCACCTAACCTCTTGAGGGGTTCACTCCTGCTCCACCCCCTAGTCTCCCCAGCTGCCAGTTATTGCAGTTTCAAACTCAATTGTTGTCCCTGGTTCTCAGGCAAATGGAGTCATTAATTACCTTCTATCGGCTGGGCTGAGTTCAGAATGCGATCAATATCCTCGCTTGTCATGCAGGGCAGCCCTGCCCCACCCCCATGTGGTGGCGCCAGGCTGCAGGCCTCCTATTGGATGGGGACAGGCATGAGGTTCTGGATGCTGAGAAATTAACAGGACTCCTGCCCCAGTGGGGGTGCCTCACAGAGGAGGTGGAGGAGGGTGGATGTGGCAGGAAGAAGAAGGGGCAGGAAGCAACGTGACAGAGAAAGGGGAGGGGGTGGAGGGGTACGGACAGAGGGAGGGAAACAGGAGCGGGATGGTGAAAGATGGAGGAAGAGGAGATGGGGAAGTGTGGGTGAAGGAAGGAGAGACAGCTAGGGAAGATGGAGGAGCAGGCGAGCTCCAGGCTGGGAGGAAGGGTCTGGAGCACCCATGGCCTGACCAAGGGTCACCGTTGCCTCCATCTTGAGCTGAGCAGCCTCTGGGTCTGACCTGCCCATGAACCACTGGCCAACCATGGAGGGAACCCAAAGCTTTGGCTCTGGGCGAGACCAAGCCTATCCATCCAGCCAGTCCTGGCAAAACACCTGTGACCCTCCACTAAGTCCAGCTTCTAAACCCTCGAGAGCTCACCGTGGGGCAGAAGCTGGATGTGGCTGCCACCTTCATGGCCCCACACCACAGGCCTCTAGGGACCCTTGCAGGGACACCTGGATTAGACCCTAGTCCAGCTGCTCACTTCTCCAGAGTGAATGCCCACACACATGAGCAAGAGGCTGCTAGCAATAGCCATCTAACCAAACCTCAACTGTAGGAGCAACAGTAACTAAAGCGATCCGGTTCCTACTGTGGTACCAGACACCACACCTAACATACACACCCTCACTGGCTCCTCAGAAAACAGCAACTGACACGAGGCACTCATGTGAGAACCTTGCCTATGTGCACTCACTTAATTCTCACAAGAGATATAAACAGGAAACTTCTCCTGCCGTCCTCACGTCATAGATGAGGACCTGAAGGGCAGAGGCCAAGGGATGCTCCTGATGTCACACAGGAGCCCACAGCCACAGCAGGGCACCCTAATTCTGGCAGCTGAGTTCATGTAACCTGGGGAAACCGAGGATGGTGAGACACGTGACTTGTCCAAAGCTGCTCACTACAACCAGTAAGGATCACAGACAGACAGACATGAACGCCGCATGAGGCCTAGTCATTCCTCAGTGCTTGTTTTCTCTGTTAAATTGTGAACTTTGTAGGCAAGAGTTCCATATTTCTCTTCTATAAACCAAGCACAGGGTCTCGCGCCCAGCAGAGGACCCACACATTGACTGATTTGTTAAACAGGATCCTAAACGCCTTCTTGGCTTGCCTTGTCCAATCTCCTATCTTTTAGAAAGAAAAAGCAGCAACAAAAGCCACTGTTCTTCGGGCCTCGGCATCATGTACATTTTATAGCTGGAAGGTATCCTGAAGATAATTTAATCTGATTCCCTCTTAGAGATTTAAAACTAAGACAAAGATAGAACCAATTGAAATCAAAAACAGGATCAGGGGGCCATGGGAGATAGCTCCATGGCACAAGTGCCTGCCTGGCAAGTGCAAGGTCGTGAGTTCAAACCCCAGTCCCGGAAAAAAAAAAAACCCAGGCTCAGGGAGGTCAACACTCTGTGCCGCTGAGCCAGTTGCTATTGCAGTAAGGACTCAGCTCCAAGCGGAGTCCCATCCACAGCTGCAGGGTGCTTACTCGTGCTGACCAAGAAAGCAAACAGAGAGGCTGCAGTCTGTGGAGGGGAAGAGAGTGGACGGGTTTGGTGCTGACCAGAGCAGAGGAGCAGGCGCCGTGCGAGGGACTGAGGAAAGCAAACCACTCCCGTGGGGGGAAGGAGCCACAGCAAAGAGTCCAACGGGAACAGAGCGATAGGAAAACCTGCCTTGAAAGCTCAAATCATCAGCCCAGCTATGTCAAGAGAGGGGAGAGGAGGAGGGCGGGAAGAAGAGACACTTAAGGCAAATCACCCTGTTTCAGACGGCTAAGCTTTAAAATATGATGAGCCTAGATTTTAAAAGGACATGTACACTGAACAGTGGAAGATTATGCAGCCATTAAAAAATCATGTTTTCAAAGAATATGTAATGATATGTGAAAATGGTCCTTTATCCTGTTAAGAGAAAATAGTGGATACAAAGCTGTGTATACAGTATCATTCCAATTTTGATTAAAAATTACATATATAAAGTTATACATGAACAGGGGGCCAGCGAGATGGTTCAGTGGTCTAAAGTGCCTGCTTAGGAAAGCTCAGGCAACTGTAGAGACTGCGGTTCAATCCCTGGCACCACATGCTGTGCCAGCCCCACCACCAGGGCAGGCTGAGCCAGCCATAAAATAAATAAAGAAGCAAACAAACAAATAAATAAAAAAATAAATATTTTTTTTAAAAAAGTTATACATGAACAGAAAAAAACTAGAGAAAAATCAAATTTCAATGGTGGCTATCGCTTAGAGATAAGATTATGGTTTTTTAAAAAGAAATTTATTATCTCCCCAAAATTTTACAGTGAACATATAACATACTTATGATCAGATAAGTTACCTATCTATCATCTATCTATCTATCTATCTATCTATCAATCATCTATCTATCCATCTATCCATCCATCCATCTATCTCCATCTCTGTTTCATAAAAGACACAGCACAGACGGAAGGAGGGACCACGACCAAAAACATGGTTGCGACACAAGTCAGACCTGTGCATCTGCTCCTGCTAGTGTGCACGCTTCTTGAGACCAAGACTTCCCATGGCAGGCACTGAACTTGCTCACAAAGTTAAGCTGGACTTTTCCTCGATTGCCTGGGGAAACCATGTGGCTGCCCTGAATGTTGACACATGGCAAAGAATCTCCCAGCTGGGGGGGGGGCGGTGGGCTCATCACTCACTTATTGCAATCAGAATTAGGGGCTCCACAGAGGAATCATTTGCTTCCCTATATTTTAAAGTAAAATAAATTTTAAAAAGAAAAAGACTTGGATGACATAGAAGACATCCTTCTGACCTTAATCGGGTGGAATTAAGAACCCGAACCAACAAAACGAAATTCAAGAAGGATAAATGGAATGCCCTATGTTTAGCTTAAAAAAAATCAATCACACAACTACAGAGTGGGGTAGACCTGGCCTGGTGGCAATTGATGTGAAAAAGAACTCGAGGCTTTAGCTGACCACAAACTCAATATGAGCTGGAGTCTGACACGCCTGCTAAAAAATCGAACATAATCTTAAGCTACATTATGGGTTTAGAGTCTCTGGGAGAGACTGTGGCTTTGGCTGGACTGTCTTTGGGGTCTGGGGTTCATCTGAGAAGGACATTAGCCTGCAAGGGTGAATTCAGAGATGCACTGGCAGCGTGGCCTGGCACGTCTATGAAGGCAGGAACCGCGCTGCGTGGGAAGCTGAAATCCACCCAGCATGAGGCCAGTTACTGGGATGAACAGGAGAAGAGGGAGGGAGGCGGCTGGAGAGAGAGCAGGGTATCGAACGGAGACCTTTGCCACCACCCGGCACTCTGCGTGGTAAATGCCAGATGCCTGTGTATCTTACAGCCAAGGGAACCAGGGCTCTGGGAGGTTGTGCCGCCAGCTGAAGTCCCGGAGCAAGTGAGAAGCGGAGGCGGCGCCCACAGCCAGACACTGGCTCCAAGTCTCACGCTTTGCCCTCAGTGCCACACTAACTCGGAGCCGAGGCAGGGGTGCAGATGGTGGTCACTGTCCCTCTCCATGTGCATCAGGCAAGGCCCATGGCTGCCGGCAGAACCACTGCAAGGGAGCGCTCACGTGAGTGCCAGGGAAGATTAGAGAACCCCAGGAACCTGTGCTCCCTTCTCAGCTCACCCCTGGTCTCCTCCGCAGACCAGGGGTCCCAGGGGACAGCGCCTCCAGACCTCAGCCTGCCCTGAATGTTTGCTGGGTACTCAGCCACGTGGTACACCACCAGTGGCAGGCCCCTGTGCGGTGCGAAGGCCTCGCACTGACCCATGGGTTCCGGAGAAGAAAGTGAGGGTTCTCTGTGTCCTGCCAACGCACACAGCAAAGCTACAGACTCCCAGCTCAGAAATCTGCCCCAAGAGTTCCAAGAGGAAATAACCACGAGGGCCCTCCCGTTTCCCAACCCCCTGTAGGGAAGCAGAGAATGAGGGATCTCAGAACTCCGAGGAATCACACAGCACAGTCACTTCTCTCATTTTGCTTTGTTTGCTTCTGTGGTCCTGGGGAGGACTTGCAGGCAGGTGCTGTAGGCCAAACTATAGCCCAGCATGTGAACGTTGTTATCTTAGAGGTGTCTCTAAGGCACTCTGGAGCCTGAACAGGGCGGGCAGTGGCCTGGGCGGCCGTCCTCCCCTCTGGCTGCCCACAGAGCTAAGGGCCATGGCAGGTGTGTGTCTGACACAGCCTCCTCCTCCTCCACCCTCCCTGGGCTCTCAGGGACCCGGAGCCTCTGCCTGGTGCTGCCCCACCCACCCCCATGGTCTCTAGTGAGGGCCAGAGCCAGTTAGGACGCTCTCAAGCCGGAAGGGAAGGGGACTTTGTTAGCTTAAAGGACACAAGCAAGGCGAAAAATTACATACCAGGCCGCCCTAAGTATGCTTGTTTAGAGAAACTGCTTGCATTTATGAAGTCTTTGGTGCGGAAAGCAGGGTTGCAAATGACTGCATCAGAGCGACAGTAAAGGCCATTAATTTCCTGTTATGTTTTCCTGTGTTGGGGGCTTTATTAATTTAATTTTACACTGTCGAACAACAGCGAGAGCTGACACTGCCACACTGCCTGGCCGGGGTTTTCTTTCTGTGTGTAGCAAGGCTTTGCCTGACATGCAAATCAACACTATCAGCAGAGCCAATAAAGAGGCGCGGAGGGCAGGGGCAGGGGCTGGGGCAGGGGCTGGGGCAGGCTAGGAGGGCACAGGCCCGCTAGGCCAAGGCCAGGCCGCCTCCTCTCTCTGCCTCTGGCACCTGGGGCTGCTCAGGACCCCCACAGGCGAGCCCTGCCCACCCTCGCACTCTGCCCGCCCTGCCTGTCTTCTACGCCCTGCCTTCGCCTTACCCCACTTCTGCCTTCTTCCTCTGTCCCTGCTCTTGTGGAATTTGAGTAGAGACATGAAGTCCTCAGAAAGAGGAACGAGTTCTTGCTCTTTGGCCCTGGCAAAGGCTTGTCACAGAAGCTGTGGGGCAAGGGGCCTAAGAACACCTTGTGCTCACAGCAAGGTCCTTGCTGAACTCTTCCCTTCGGGTTGCTTTTCTCCCCGCTTCCCCTAGGCCCTGTGATGCGTGCGCTTGGAGGGGGTGACCGTGCCGCTCCAGGCCAGGCTTTCTGCTCCAGGTGCTGCCTGGCAGGCTCTGAGGGCCCCCGGATGGCCTCCAGCTCTCTGAAGGACCGGCGCATAAACTCTGTAAACTGCATTTACTTAAATGCAGGTTCCTGGGGCTGCTGTTCTCTGTCATGTCTTCCTTCCACCTCCACTGTCTGTCAGTCTACTTCTGCTCCTGTGTGTACACCCAAACAGACAGACAGATAGACACTCTCTCTCTCACACACACACACACACACACATACACACACACTCTATCAGACCTCCTCAAAAGGTGAACCAGGGGCCACGGAGAAGGGAAGGGGTGAGAGCTGCAGCCTGGGTGCCCAGGAGATGACCACGGTCTGTCTCAGTGCAGATGGCACCGAGGGTGCTTTGAGGTGGGCAGGTGGTCCCAGGGAGAGATGGCCAGGGCAGGGGCCACCTGGAGGCTGGCTGGGCCTCCCTGGAAGGGGGAGAAGGGCAGGCTGCACAGGTTGAGGTCTGCGCGGCCTCTCTTGCCGGGTCTGTCAAGGTCAGCAGGCCTGAGTTCATTGGAGGGTCAGGGTGGTTTGAATTACTGGCTCCGCTGCTGCTCTGGCTGAGGCCTGGACTGTCTCCCACCCCTGCGCCAGCCCCCACCTCCCAGCCCTCCAGCTTTCCCCACCAAGAGAAGAGTGGGAGGGTCCCAGAGGGCCCTGAGGGAGCAAGGCTGGGGACAGGTTCTTCCTGAGCTCCACAGCCCAGGCAGCTGGGACTCCAGGCCCTACAGGCTGCCATCCTGGGTCTCCCAAAGCCTCCATTCTCTCCACACTTGTTTCCTGAGGGGTCCTCATGGCAGCTTACTGCCCCTCTCCTTCCTGCTGCCCATGCTAGCGCAGAGGAGGACTCACCAAGGAAGCACAGTGACAGGGCCGCCAGGGACAGCCCCTCGCCAGGCTCCTCCCCTTGCATCCACAGCCTGCACTGGACAGAACGGCAGAGCTGAGGTAGCAGATTTCTTGCTTGGCGCCCTTGCTGGGAGGGGAAGGAGAAGGTGCCCACCAGGAGGGCTGAAAGGCAGCTGCCAACGCAGGACCGAACGCCTGGACTAACTCAGACAGGACGCACGTTGCAGCCAAGAGCATACCCAGGAGGCAGAGCTGGAGAAGGAACAAGTCCTTGGGAAAGCTGCCCACACCCAAGGGTGGAGGGACACAGCCAGCCCCTCCATGACCAGCAATGAAAAGAATCCATCTTTTGTGGGAAAACTCAAAACACTTGCTCAAAAAATCCATTCTTTCCACAATAGCACGAGCGAGCTGGGAAGTGAAGATTTCTAATGATTCGGTTGCTGCCTCTCCTACGGACGCAGGGAATGACGGATGCATTTATGGTCCTGGGCCGGCCACGCGGAGCTGCCTAACCCTCAGCGCTTCCCCACAGAAAGCACAAGCCATCTGGACAGAGCCACAGCCAAGGCCCTGCTGAGGCAGCAACATAACCTGCGTCGCCCTGCAGAATGATGCACTCACCGGCCAGCAGGCTTGAGGCCGACATCCCCCGAAGAGTGTGATCAGAACACGCACCCCACCTAAGGCAGCAAATCACCCCTCAGTATGAGTGGTCTAGATCCTGCACACTAGGAAGACTCAAGCGTAGCCGAGAACACGCACTCTCCAGCTGTTTCTTTGGCATATGCTGACCCTTGAACCATACTTTTCTCTTAAACTAGAGTGGACGTGAGCTAGGCTTTGACTTAGTCAGAAAATGAACGTAGGCCCTACTCTGTGAATGGAGCAAAACTCGGGCACTCGCCTCTGAGCTGCTTTGCTCGCTGGAATTTCTTGGGACCTGCCCTGTGGGTGTGCACCGACAGTTACACACACAGCACACGTGGACCTGGGATCCTGGAGGTGTCACCTCAGCAGTCATTCACAAAGCATCCTACCCCCATCTGAGGTTTTGCTTCTGTGGTTTCAGATAGCTGTGGTCAACCACACTCGGAAATAGCAAGTGCAGCATTCCAGAAACAAGCAATTCGTGAAGTCTGACTTGTGTGCCTCTCCGAGCCGCGTGGTGAGCTCTGTGCCCTGCTCTGCCCCCGCCCGCAGGAGCCCATCTCCTGTTCTGTGCAGTACTGCTAGTCACTGGTAGCTGTCTCAGTTACCAGATTCATGGTACAGGACCAACATACTGCGATAGTTACACTATGTTATTATTCGTTATTGCTCCTCATCTCTTATTGTGGCTAATCTATAAACTACATTTTATCATATATCTTCACAAAAAGGAAAAAGCCAAAGTATGCCTCAGGCTGAGTTCCTGTCATAGTTCAAGGGTCC
Source organism: Capromys pilorides (assembly GCA_004027915.1). Classification (NCBI taxonomy): domain Eukaryota; kingdom Metazoa; phylum Chordata; class Mammalia; order Rodentia; family Capromyidae; genus Capromys; species Capromys pilorides. Next base: position 24,643 of record PVKN010006488.1, read on the forward strand.
GCTGGGGTCTTGGACGTCTCCCCATCCCACCCATGGGCTTGTGTTCTCTGGTGGGAATCGGGTGGGTGGATATGCGTGAAGATCAGGAGGTGAACCACACACAGCTGTGTCCACTGCTGGATTTACACAAAGGGACTGGCGCCACGAGACCACCGTGTCCAGAACAGCACGGCCACATCATCTGGGCCTTCACGCCTTCCCTCTCTGAGCAACCTACTGCACTATAATAATGTGGACTCAGCAAATCCTGGCTCTCCCCATGCAGGGCAAACTCAGATCCTCTCTGGTTCCTTCAGCTCCTGCCTGGGACTAAAGGCCACTAGAAAGTCAGTCTGCGTCTGGGGCCTTTACCTCTCAATGTCAGCCCAGGCCGGCCCTGTCCTGGGTCAGGGCAGGCCTATCTACCAGCAGCCTCTTCCCAAACACCCAGGGTCCTCCTTGCCTGCCCTTTTTGACACCGGCACTCCTGTTGCCCCTCTAAGAAGTGCAGGGAGGAGAGCTTGGTGACCAAGGCAGGTCTGCTTTCCATTAATGAGGCGCGCTGAGTGAAATCCGGCCACGGAGGCATGGAGGCAGCCTACAAAAGGAGGGGATCGCAGGGCCAGGAGCCGAGCTGCTCAGGTAATTGGTTTATCTATCTGGAAGCAGGGGGAGCAATCTCAGCACAGACAGACTAGCAGTAAAGTCTCTTCCTTAAGGCTATTTCCTTTGTCTTTTCAATTGCTTGCACATCCATGTGAGAGAGGGAGAGAGTGTTAAAGAGAGAGGGAGAGGGAGAAATGTTAATTTGTGAATTAATGGCTTTTCTCAGCGGAATTGTAAATTCAAATGTCACCTCACACAGTGACACCACGGCTGGTCTGCTGAAGAAGCAATGATAAGATCCCCACCTCCCTCGGAGCCCCTCCCTCCCCAAAGATAGCTGTGGAGTGGAACATGCTACTTTTAATTTGCAATAACAACACAACAGAGGTATGCAGTAATGACTGCTTGCACCCTCCTCCGGGCTTCCTGCCCCCAGCCCAGGCTGTGGAAACACCACCTTGCCACACGGGGCCACCCCCACCCCCACCCACCCCACCATGCCCTGTCTTGGGGGGTGCACTTGGAATCGTTGATGCTGCAACCCTCTCTTCTCCTTCAATAATCAGGGAATTAATGACCCTGAAGTTAAAGTGAGGCTGATACCCAGGCCCTGCCCAGCGTTGGGAAAAAGCCTTCATTGTTTTCAAGCAGGAGGCGGGCAGCAGTGAGGGAGATTCATGGATGGAGATTGAATATGCAATTTTCTTTCACCTTGCCAAGAGCTGCCCCTGGGCTGTGCCTGGCCTAAATTTTTCCTTTTACCATCTCTGCCTTATCCGGCCCTCCCACCTCCCTTCCATTCTTTCCAGAAAATTACCTTCAAAATTGATTTCCACTTTTACAAACAAATATAATGGGAACACAGGAAAAAACTTGGGCCGTGATGAATTAGGGCTGTCAGGTGCTTCCAGGTCTCCTTTGCTTTTGTTTTACTACCCGACCTACTCTTTGTTTTTCCAAGGGCTGGAAAATCTGGCCCTGTCCACCGAGGGCCTGACCCGCAGGGCCATTAGGGCCTCAGCCCCAACCCCCTTGGTGGCCCATCGCAGGAGTGACCTGGGTCCTGCGACTGTTGGCCTCTTTCATTCCCCACCGGAGCCTGAGCCACTGCCCCCTCCTGCTGTCCTCTGTAAGGAGCCTCTCTCTGAACGGTCTCTGATCCCACCTCCAGGCTACGTGCTCCCCTGGGTCCCCACCTGTGTCCCCTGGGCCTCAGGCTGCTTGAAGGCCACATCAGGTGCAAACCTCGCCTCTAGAGTGGGCAGCATCAGTATAGGCCTCAGCTAGAGCCGATGATGAGAGACTCCAGAAGACAGGTGGGTGGAACACAAGGGCCAGACGCCTCTCAAAGTCCCACACAGCCTGAGAGTAGGGTACCCAGCCCCAGGCTCGCTGCAGGCAGGCTGCAAGCAGTGCACCGCTTGCCAACAGAAGTAGGGTGAGACCAGTGAGCCCTAGGGCCAAGCTGCATGAATGCCTGCACCGAGAAGCACCCTGGCTGTGCCCAGGTCTGGCTCAGGTCTTCCTGGCCACTGGTGCCTGTGGGTGCACACAACGTCACACTGGTTCCCTCCCAGCACGCACACTACCTAGAAACCTTCAGGCTTTCCCAGCCCATGACATTCTGCACCCCTTACACATAAAGCCCTCAGAGGGGCAGACTGCCCCCACGCTTCCAAGTGCATGAACCGTGGGGAAATTGCCTGGGCGCCCACAACACAAGCACGCGCTTTTCCAGGCAAAGAGAAGCCCTTGCAGGTGAGGGCAGAAATGGACAGGTGGATGGAAGGAGGATGCTCCTGTGCTGGACAGAGAAGGGCTCTTCTATTTATTTAAATACACGCAGTACCTATGGAGGTAGACAGATGACATGTGGACCAGGGGAACCATAGAGCAAACGAACAGGTATAAAGGGGCAAAGTTTGGCCAGTCACACAGAGGCGAGGACGGCTGCACTGGTCTCCTCCAGTCTAGCTTCTGCTGGCATCAGGCCAAGGTCACTACAGTCCCAAGGACAGCACCAAGACTAGGGAGCTGCCCACACAAACTTCTTCCGTGACACGCAAGTTCACTTCCCAGGCAATCTACGCCCCTTAGGCTTCCTCTCTCAGGCGCACGCTGCCCCATCTTCCAGGGTAGAGCTGGCTGCACATCCACAGCCCTGATCTCACGGATCTTCTCTACTGTCCTTGCACAGGAAGGGCTGCTACCATGTCCACTTTACATAGCGGAAGGCCAAGTGATACAGGGGAAGCGATCTGCCAAGAGGACACAGCTAGTGAGCCCGACTCGCTCTTCCCTGCTGAGCCGCTCCACCCATCCCAGCTGGCTCCTGGGAGTGCATCCCAGCCTCCACATGCACTGCCCTCCTGCGCACTGACTGCAGGAAGCAACCGGCGCTCCTGTGTAGCCAGCTCTCTCCTCAGTCCACAGCATGTGCTGCTCACTTCCACAGTGCATTCCCCTCCTCTGCTCCAAGTCCAACCTGAGCAACATTCTTGAGGACCTCTACGGGGAAGCTAAGTAAGGAAATAAACTGCTTCTTCCAGTTACAGAGGCAGAAGGGGACTGCGGAAGGCAGCGACAGCTTGCAGCCATTTGCAGTGTGCAGCCTGCCCTGCCTACCAATGCGCCACAGCACCAGCGCGGCACCATTCACCTGCACGACTCATTGTGTACCTGATGAGCAGGATGCAGCATCCGGCCCCAGCACTCCCACAGGCAGAGGGTGAGCAGCACCCCCCTCACACAGACCGCCAGACCCTTACCCTGTAACCTCACTTGGGCTTTAGACAAGTTGTGGAACTGCTCTGTGCTTTAGCAGCCTGTTAAAGGACCAGGCTCTGGGCTGCGGCGGAAAGCAAGAGGGAGAAGGTGAAAGATTTTAGGGGTTTTGTTTGTTTCTTTGGGTGCTGGGGATGCAGCCCAGGGCCTCACACACCCTAGGCAATTGCTCTATCACTGGGCCATACCCCAGCTCAGACTTCAGTTTTTCAGCTGCCTACGGAGAGGGCAGTACAAGTCTTCAGGGCATGAACATTCAGGGAACCAGTGTCCCATCATGGCCAAGGGGAACCAGCTCAGAATGGTAGCAAAGAGGAGAAGATTCTGCAGGGGCAAGGTGGGGACTGGTGACGGCCTGCCTTCTGGTGCTTTAGGGTCCAGCTTCCTCCTCCCCAGCCTGGCTCCTCC
>PVKN010006489.1:0-28434 GCA_004027915.1 Capromys pilorides
GTTTAAAAAACTGAATTCTTAGGCATAGGTACTATATATGTGAATAGGCACTCGTCCAAGAATCTCATGAAAATCGGTATCTTAACACTCAACTGGAATGTATTCTTTTTATTCAGGAGTGTTACCTAGAAAAGCAAAACAAAACAATGTCATTTATGAGGTACCTGGAAATTGGAAATACTATTACATTGGAAAGTATATAGAAATAGACATGAACTTTGTGTCTAAAGTAAAATCTTCATAATTCCTTTAAAAAGAGGAGAAACACTCGCTCCCGCTCAAATAAGTCTACTCCTGAGCAGTGCTCATGCCACCTCACCCAGCCGGAGTCATCCCTGGCTATCCAGAGCCAAGTTCTTCGAGTTAAGAGGCTCTGTCACCCATTAGATGACCACAGGCTAAGCAGCATTTAGATCCTGCAGCAGCACTGACTTCCTTATTCGTCAGTATGACTAAGCACTCACCTTCAAGACTTTTTCTAAGGTTTCCATGTGATAAAGTAAGGCAATCAACTTGAGATCCAGGTGGGGTTAAATGGACCCTTCCATTATACTGAGCCCAGTAAGCTTCCAAGGGCAGAGGGCTGTTTTGGTAATCAATGCCCCAGCATGCCCAGAAAGGCCTTCCTGCACCACCTGTCCATCTGTCATGGAGGTCACTGCACTCCTTGATTTTTGTCTCACCCACCCTACCATGTACGCCACCGATCCTGTCACCTCCTACTATCCTGAACTCTCTGATGCCTCCAGTACAAGGTTCTTATAACTGCACTGGTGACCTCCTCCCTGCTTCTTTGCTTCTCAACAGACATCTGCCACCCTGACCCTTGGTTGTATCTCTGGCCTGGCACTGGCCCTCATCCCTCTCAGCTCATCTGTAAACTTAGGTCTCCATCTGAAGTTGCCATCATTCTCCACTTTCCTCTGGGAGGCAACAAGAGTAACCAGCCACCTTGACAGCTCCACATACATGCCTCAGACAAGGGCACGGGGAAGGAGACATTTGCATTTCTAGTCTTAAAAGTTCCCAGTGTCTGTAATTTCTTTCTGGGGGTCAGCAATTGTTATGGTTTGTGTCTAGTTGTCCCCAAAAGCCTCATGCAGTCATCGGGTAGACTTTTAGAGTTTGTGATGAACTCATAATTCACTGGGATTATGTGTGTGAGTGTTGCTGGAATTATGAGTATGTGTACTATACCTACCCAGCCTGGGGCCTACAGCCTGAATGCAATTTAAGAGACAGACTTGTTCTCTGCAGCCATTGTTGCTGCTACTCCTCCATTTGCTCTCTGCCATGTGCCATGTTGTCTTGGAGCCAGCCAAGTATGGACTGAAACCTCTAGTAAGTGTGAGCTAAATCAACCTTTCCTTCCTTAATTTTAAATGTCAGGTGTTTGTCCTAGTAATGAGAGAACAAACTGAGACAGCAATGTGTAAGTGTCACTCATTGGAGCACAGCTGCTCTGAGGAAAGGAGATCAGCAATGTAACCCTCATCCATCTGGCATTAATTCTCCTCTGTGGTGTTACTTTTGATGTGCAGAAGTGTTCTAATTCTAATCTTTTATTTTCTATCAAGAGATATTTTCAGGATCAATCAATCTCCAATTATATGACTAAGGGCAGTATTTAAAAATTTTCTTTTGCAGTGGCCCAGGTTCAACCCTCAGCCTGCCATGCTTCAGGATGCACTGAGACAACTGAGACTGGGCATGGTGGCGCCCCTGTAATCACAGCACTTGGGAAGATGAAAACAGGAGAATCATTATGAATCTGACCTACGCAGTGAGACCTTGTAGACCCTGCCCTAAATATAGGAAAAAATAAAGAATAAAAAAATAAAAATTTTCTTATGAGTTCACATTTGTAAGCTTAGAAAATATGAACCCTTTATCAGAGTCAGCAGCAGCGAACAAGTGATTTCTGGTTTTCAGAAGCAATCCCCTCAAAGACAGTAATGTAGTTAATTACAGAGCTTCAAAAACTGCAGTAAGACTTCAGGAAGAGCTTGTCATATTTAAGTTAAACCAAAATGGAAATCCCCTGGTAAGAAGTGCCCATTTTCTAGGCTGATGGACACCAAGGCCAACCTCAGAGACTTGCCAGTCTGCAAACATCACTTCCACATGGTACCTGAGAGCCCTACTGACTGTTTCTGACTTACATGTTCATGCTCACACCTCACACATGGTGCCCAAGAGCCCCACTGTCACCATCACCACTCTGCATCTGCATCTGCATCTGCGCCTGCATCCTTGCGATCATCTCTTGCATGCGGCGGAGCTGTGAACATAGTGCACATTGTGGCACATTACTGGGGTTCAGTTTGTTGTTCCTGAACATTGTTTACAGAAAACGTGAGCCATTAAATTTTAACTTTTATGTTTTTGAACATACAACATGTTAAAATACAAGGAATTCCTACAGATCGGTATATAGACAATAAAACCAGAGGAATATTAAACAAACAGGGTGGGCTTAGGCAAGCACAGGGACCAGGATTCGATCCCCAGCACCACAGGCTACTCCGGTCCGACCCCTGGACACACTGAGCCAGTTACAGAGATCAGGTATGGTGGTGCACACCTGTTTCTCAGCACTAGGGAGGCTGAAAACGGCGATCACTATGAGTCCAAGCTCATAGTGAGACCCTCTACCAAATACATTAAAAAAAGGTACATGATAAAAAATACAAATCAAATAAGACATAAATTATCAATAACCAGAATCAATAATTAAAGAAAAATAAGAAAATGAGATTTTTAAAACCCAAAAGATAGAAAAGAGACTTGAGTTTACCTGTTGGGTAATGGGAAGTGAAAAAATGACTCAGTTTTTCTGGAGAGCAATGAAGTGCTAGTTATGAAAATATTCAACGTTGATACATCTTTATACTTACCAACTTTTACTGCCATGGCTTGTATGTGTTAGAGAGGCCACCAGAAAAGTACTATGAAATATTCACTCTAATTTTCTTCAGGTAGTGAGCATGGTGGTGCACCCCTGTAATCTAAGTACTCAGAAGGCTGAGGCTGGAGGATCACTGAGTTTGAGGGAAGCCTGGGCTACACAGTGATTTGAAAGCCACCATGAACTACACAGCAAGACCCTATCTTATATGATCCACAGTGAATTAATCTAGCTAATCCCTGGTGCCTACATCACTACTGGATGACCTGCACGCCATGCCCTTTGACAGGTCTGGGGGGTCCATATTTTCTCCTAGACAGCTGCCTGCATTACCATGTTCTTGAGGATTTTTGTAACATGTAAAATAATCCCTGTGCTTGTTTCCCATACTTGTCCCTTAAAGTAGAATTACTGAGAGAAAAACTCACTCTGAATGAGAATGTTACTCTCATTCTCAACAATCATGCATAATTCCTCTTGGGAGTTATATAACTGTATTAAATCTAGAAGAGGCGTGAGAGCCTTAATCGAATCTGCACCATCTACAATGGTGTATGTCTACTGTAATCTATTTTGTTTTTTTAAGACAGGGTTTTGCAACATAGCCCAGAAAGGGCTTGAATTTATAATGTGGCCCAGGTGGCCTAGAATTCATGGTCCTTCTACCTTAGTCCACTGAGTACAGGGATTACAACTGTGTACCACCCACTTCAGCCCACCATAATCTTTAAAAAATATTTTCTAATTTCTCCCCCTATATAACTCCTATAGATCTTGGCTCAAGTTTTGGTAATCTATGTAAATGGCACTTTCACTCTATTTTTCATTTTTTATGTACGGGGCAAATAAGTAACATTAGTCAAGTCTCTTTCCAAGTTTTGTAGCTAAACTGCTACTGGAGGCTAAATGAGATAATTACATTATTGCATAAAGTTATCTATATTCCTTCTCAAAAAGTTAAGGAGAAAAACCCATTAGGGCGCCTGTGGACTGGCACACTCGTTTTCTGCTCATGGAAATGCAGTCAGGCATAGGAGATCAGGGTTCATCATCAGCTCTAAAACTGAAACCTGACGCGCCCTGAGGGCATCGTCAGCCAGAACAACAACAAAAAACCATCAGAACCTATATACAAACTGTTTTCAGATGGAAGCCTACCCATGTCATAAGAATAGTACTTTTCTTCTTACCTCAGCTTCCTTTTCCAGCAGGATCTGATCTTTATTCATATCCTCATTCTCCACTTTCCTAGGAGTAGGAAGAAACTACAATTACAATACTGCAACAAATATGATAGGTTGATTACAGACAGCCAGAGAAAAATATTTAACGTAGAATTCTGAGAAGCATCTGTTTAAATTATAATTTTAATTCCATAACTAAAGACATAAAAAATAAAATAAAATAAATTTCTTTAAAAAGAGAAGGGAATAGAGTGGACAAATGCCACAGACTTGGTAAAGTCAGAAGACATCCTATATGCTCACTGGGAGGACACTTCTTTTGTTACACTCACTCTCGGTACTGAGACAAAATGTGCACTGGAGTAGCAGGTCCTGAGGTAGTGAGGAGCCTAGCCCGGCAAACAGAGGAGTGGTCCCAACACACACCAGACCTAAGCAGGCCATTCCAGGCAGGCTGCTGCTTGCCTGTCTGCAATGTTCCTAATGTCTGAATTAACACAGTAAATGCACACAGAGACTGAACCTTGGGCCTCTGCCACTGAGCTAATTATCTTGAGATAGCACTTCACTATACTGCCCAGGCAAGTCTGGGATTTCTGTTTTTTGTTTGTTTGTTTCAGTATTTTTGAGTCAGGCCCATTACATAGTTCAGACTGGCCTCAAATTCATGGTGATACTCCTATTTCAGCCTTCTATGTGCTGGGATTATGGATGTATGCCACCATGCCCAGCTGGGTTACATTTATGATCTTCCTTCCTTTAGCTGGGATTACAAATACGTGTCACTGTGCCTGGCAAGTTATACTTTAATGTTTACCTCAGTCACATCCACAACTTTATTGAGGTTATTAAAATATGGACACTTCAAATAACTATTATTCTATAACATGTCACTTATTTATTATGTTTTATTCTAAACAGAAATGGCATTTTTTTTCAGATATAGACTGTGTCACAAAAAAAAAATCTCTGGTGCATACCTGCAGTCCCAGCACTTGGGAGGCTAAGGTAGCAGGATCACTCTGAGTCCAAGGTCAGCCTGAACTGCATAGAGACCTTGCCTCAAAAACAGCCCCCCTCCAAAACAACACAAGAAAACAAGTATCATATAAAAATATATTAGGAGAATGGTACATGACTTCAGTGCCAGTATGTAGGTAGAGGAGGTAACAGGATTTTCCACAAATTAAAGGCCAGCCTGGGCTACATAAGGAGTTCAAAACCAATCTGAACTATGAAGTTCAGAACTAGTCTCCCTCAATTTACAGAATCATGCTGTTCTGATGATACCCATGACAGCCTCACCATTACCTAGGGAGCTGTGGTACTTCATAGGAAATGTGTTTGTCCTTTTGGAGAGATCCTTTTGGAGATGTTCCAGTACAAGCCTCTGGCCTTCTTATTAAGCTATTTCTTATGTGCACATTATGGAACAAATGCTGAAAGGCTACAAAATCATGATTTCACAAGTAGCAGCTTTCTTCTATCGGTGTTTGAATAGGAAGGTTTTTTTTGCCCCAGGGTCTCAGGCTAGCCTCAAACTCAAAGTGATCTTCCTGCCTCAGCTTCCTGAGTAACTGGAATACAGGCACACATCACCATGGCTGGCTAGGAAGCTTACATTTAAGCAGCTGCATAGTGATTAGTAATAATAATAATAATAATAATAATAATAATAATAATAATAATATAGAAGGACACACAAACGAGGGGAGAATATAGCTTGAGGTAACATGATATAGAAGAATGGGGATTGTTTAACAACCTGCCGCCTCTCTTAAGCCTCTCCGAACGGAAATTTTCATAGTGGAGGTCCTGAGTCACTTCCTGTAGATCTTGCATGTGGGTGCTGAAAAAAAAAAAAAAAAAAAACACGAAAATGGCTGTATGCCTGTGATTCTCATGGGAAAACATAATTACACAGAATACACAGAAGTTCAACAAAAGCCTCCCTACTACTTGGGAAACTGTACAGGAATATCAGGGTGAAGGGGTCTGGCCACAGTAACACCTAGTAAAGCCACAGTGATGTCTCCCTTGTCACCACACCAAATGACAACTCTGGGTGAGTCCTCACTAGACCTCTGCCAGTCCTCTACATAAGGCCACCACCACTGGAGGAAGATTTGTACAGAGGTATGAATAGACTGTTAAGTAAACAAGGTCTACACTATGAAGTACTGCTCAACTAGTTATGGGAAATATGCAGTTCAATTCTTCATGACTTAAGTCTTAAGTTTACATATTAATTTTACATCACAAAGAATTAATTGGCTCAAACCATGGACAAGACCAGGAAGTGAAGCCTAGGAATGATAAGTTAAAGCTTCTTTTCATCAGGACCACAAGACAGCTCAGTGGACTAAGCCCCTGCTTAGGCAAGCTCAGAGACTGGGGTTTGATTTCTGGTACCATGTGCCATGCTGACCCTGCCTCCTGGGCTCACTTAACTGGCTGCCAAAATCATTACTTTTAGGTCAACAAAATCAAGAAGTGAACCGGAAATATGCAAACATACAAAATTAGGACTGCATTTTCTATTGCAATTTTTCTCAATGAAAAAGACCAAGGGGCAGTGAGATAGCTCAGTGGGCCAAGCACCAGCTTACGCAAGCTCAGGGACCAGGTTTGATTCCCAGCACCACATGCTGCATCCAGGCATGGTGGTGCACACCTGAATCCCAGCCCTGGGGAGACTGAAAAGAGGAGGATCACAATGAGCCAGAGCTATGTAGTGAGACCCTGTACCAAATACGTTAAAAAAAAAAAAATTCTCTTCATCTTAGGAAACATTCATGGCTGACGTTTTTGCCTAGCACTTTGAAGAACCTACTTGGAGGAGCAAATACTGTTGGGACAGTATGAATGGGAGTGTCTTATTTTCATTTACTAAGAACTGCTTATTGGTGGCATATCAGGAACTTTTACCTAATTAAAATATTACTTTACAGTTAAGTCTCTTACTGAACTCTTCTTAGTAAGGCAGTGGACCTTATGAAGAGCTGGAAGACAGGAAGGACTCCAAGCATAAGTGATAAGAAAATGGAGATGTGAAGCTGAGTACTCTGATGTACCCTGACTTTATCAGCACATGCTGGAGTAAACGTTTAAATATAATACTGTCACTCATAAGTGAGTACAATTACATTTTAATTAAAAATAAGGAAGCGTACTAAGCAATATGTTTTCTTTTAGCTTCTTAGTTTTTTCCAAGAGGACTTCTGGAGTGAGGCTTTACTTTAACAAAGCCTGTGCTACAACACAAGGGCAAGAATGTGCTACCCCAGACCAACTTCTGGCCTCTTTAAGAGTAACAGTAATGTATGTATTCTGCTATATGTGAAATTCATTCTTAAACGAAGTTTATTTTTGTAGTCAAGCTTGTTATAATGCTAACAATGGATGAAAATGTCAGACTCCCTGGGTTCATGCAGTAACAGATAAGGCTGAGAAGTAGGGGCAGCTTTTCAGTGCTTATCAGAGGCCTGCCCCACTCCTTGCCACCACTGGTGGATCTCGGAGGTCTAGTCTGGTGTTCCTCTGGCGTGAAAATCTGAGACAGTAAAGGAGCAAGAATATGTGCTGAGCTCAGCACCCACGCAGCACCAGCCACCTCCATGCAGCATGAAGTGCTATTTATGTACCCTGAAGAGGATGACCATGAACACCCAAGGCTCAGCCAAAGGCAGAACGCTGATGTCTTACATGAGCATTGTTCTCAGCTTCAGAAAATCATTATGTTCAGGGTTCTCCACCTCCACAACACCCCAGGGGTAGAGGCGACCTCTGACCTTCTTGCCTTTGGCTTCAATCAGCTGGTTGGATCCAACCACAGAAAATGGGATACTGGCCTAGAAAGAGACACAGGGCAGACGTGCTCTATATATGAAATTGCAATTTTTATTATTACCAACTCAAAAATCCACACAGTTTTGGCCCCGTTTTCAATTACAAATTTTAGCTGATAGCTAAGGGCATACATACTTTATTTACAAGTGTCAGATACTTTCCACATGGGACAAATAAGGAACAAATTAAACCTAGGATAACATTTCCAGGCCTTCAGTAAAAGCTATGTCTAAATATATTTGAAGTAAAATTACTCTGAGTCACTCTTACCCAGACACTCGTAGAACAAGCCCTCTAGAAGCTGGCCCTTTGCCAAGGCTTCCCTCTGAAATGCGCTCACAGGCAGCAGTGAAAAGGAGGTGTTCACGCTGCGCGCACACAGCCACTTTTACCTTGAGGAGTCGAGTTTGCTCTTTAAAGTCTTCATCTTCATCTGATTCTGCATCAGGTAAGTGATAGATTTTGATGTTATGTTCTTCAATTTCATCCAGAATCTGAAACAATGACAAAACCAGGCTCAATGTTAGCAAACTAAATATTTTACCCAAGTCCAACTCACTATATTAGAAATATCAGAATTATACAAATGGCAATAAAGAATCAAACTGATTTAAGTTATTTTCAAATGATTTTACCAACTTCTACAAAGACACTTATTCTTGAATTTTGAGTTTTTCTGTCCATAATATTAGCAGTAACATATTACCACTTCAACAAGCAAAGCAGTTAGTGTCTACAGCTGAAGGCCTCAGCAAACAGCCTTAATAAAAAGCATCCCTCCATCAGCCTTAAAAAGGGTCAGGGCCAAGAGAGACACGGAAATCCCTCGGGAACACAGAGGGAGGAAAGAGAACCAACCCAGGCGAAGAATACACTATGAATGGCTTGGAGGGGAGAGATGTTTCAGGAACAAGAAATCCAGAAGGCAGACTCTTAGACATCTAGCTGAATCTAAGAACAAGCAAGAGTGTTTCTGGAGCACCAAGGGACCTAGGGCTCCTGATTTATAGGCAGCAAGTAACCAGCAGTGAAGTCTTTCAATTTGATCCATCAACCAGACCGAGAGAGGAGAAAAGAACTAGGCTGGAGCACCACTAAGCAGTCACGTATTAGCCACTGATTACGTCTCAGCCCCAGCAGCCAGTGAAGCCTGCAGTTCTTGCTGCTCCCATTGGGATCTGTGTCATTAAGAGGAAGGGCCCAGGGAATGGACAAGGAAACACCCTGGCTTTCACTGTGCACTGGCTGTTTGGTCATAAAGATGGAAGACCTTCGGGGTCTTGCATGACCAAAAATCTGTCTTTCTAATTTAGGACTCCAAAACTCTACAAATCCTTCCCAAATAGAAGGAGCTATTTCATCTTTGGGTGATACTGTGCAATAAGCACAAATTCGTTCTCTGTCCTTATCTGATGGTATTCCTGGCCTACTATCTATCCCCACTGACTCCACATCTATGCTGGTCTTATAAAAACAGGGTTCAGGGAGGAAGAGGTGAGACATGAGAAACACCTATGGGTGTCCCCAACAGGCTCCTGTGTTGAACATTTAGTGCTGACCAGCTTTGGGGAAGGGACTGGATCAATGACAGTTCCTGACTTCATCAATGATCAATCTACTGATGAGATCATAATTTGATACCACTAATAGGATGTGATGAAACCAGAGGTAGAGCCTCCTTGAAGGCAGTGGATCATAGGTACACAACATTAGGGACTAGAGCTGGTGCCTGGCCCCTTTTTCTATGGTTCTTGTTCTCTCCTCCTCTCTCTTTCCTGCTTGCACATGCACTGGCTCTCGCTGTTGGTTTCCTGGCTGCCATGAGTTGAGCAGCTTCCCTGAAACATACCCTTCCGCCATGTTTCTGCCTGGCAACAGACTTAAAAGCAACAGAGCCACCAAACTGAAACTTCTGAAACTGTCAGCCAAAATATTTCTTCTTTTCTGATTCTCAAATATTTTGTCACAGTGGTGAAAAGCTAACATAGTAGGGCCGGCGAGATGGTTCAGTGGTCTAAAGCGCCTGCTTAGGAAAGCTCAGGCAACTGCAGGGACTGTGATTCAATTCCCGGCACCACATGCTGCGCCAGCCCCACCACCAGGGAAGGCTGAGCCAGCCACAAAATAAACAAACAAACAAACAAACAAAACAAGTAAAAAATAAATAAATAAAAAATTAAAAAAAAAAAAAGCTAACATAGTAAACTATTTGAAACCGGAGCTGGGTGTGGCGGCACACACCTGGAATCCCAGCATTTGGGAGGCTGAGGCAGGAGATCAGTGTGAGTTCAAGACCAGCCTAGGCTACAAAAGTGAGCTCAAGGTCAGCATGAACTGCATAGGGAGAACCTGTCTCAAAAAGACAAAAAAAGAAACTGGAAGAAAAAAGTTAGAAAACAATGACCCAAACTGATGTTTTTTTAGTCTGGGTGACAGAACTATAGGATCACTAAATGACAGGGAAGTTGGAGGATAAGAGATTGAGGGGTGTACATCAGACTCCTGACTGCACATACAGTTCACATGAATAAGATCCTAGGAAGGCAAAGGCAAAAGCCACAGAACTGATGTCAGCACAGCAGCGCCAGGGAGTACTATCCTCAAGGAGTTGGGAAGGCGCAAGATAATGAATAGGCAGAGTGGAAAGCACCCCCCAGCAAAGTGAGGCAGGCCCGTCCAAGGGGCAGAGCTGCTGGCAACCTGTGACAGAGCTATAGCTGGATGGAGAGAAGCCATAGTGAAACAGGGCAAAGAGAGGGTAAGCAATAGCCAGAAAGTCTCCATGCCCCCTGGAAGGATGGGAAGAAAGGCCACACAAGCATACACAGCAAACTGCAGCATGAGGGAAGAAATGTGAGGAGGGACACACCCTACAGTACTTCAGTTCACCTCAGAGTTTGTAATTTCTTTCTATACATTTTCAATACAGGATACGAGATTAGGATTAGAGTCTCCTAACCCTGATATACCCTCTACTCTACATCAATGAAGGTACCTTTTTTTTTTTTCCTTTAACTGAGGATTGAACCAAGGGCCTAGTGCATAATACATAAGCACTGTACCACTGAGCTATACACATGCCTAAGACTTATTTTTAACAGGCATTACTAAGACCAAAGTGACCAAGATGGCCTCAAAATTGTGATCCTCCTGCCTTAGCTTTACCAGGCATGAGTCGTCACACCTAGCCAATGCTTAAAAATTGAAGAAATATCTGTAAACCAGCCAAAAAAGCACTAAAGAAACACCAATGGGTAGTGCACACAAGGACAGACACACTCGCACCAGCAGTCAAAGAGATGCAAATCAAAATGAGAGCCAATCTACAACGGGAAAACACAAAACCTAATAACTTACCCAGAAAGAGTTTCAAAAGAGTCAGGTACAGAGCAGATGACACTTTGGGGAAGCACTTTGTTACAAGCTTATTTGGGGGGGGGGGGGGGAGGATGTTGAAATTAGCTGTCTTTTAAAAATTTAAGAGGGCTGGGAAGATAACTCAGGGGCACAAGTTCCTGCCTGGCAAGTGCAAGGTCCTGAGTTTGATCCCCAGTTTCACAAAAGTAAGTAAGCAAGCAAGCAAGTAAATAAAACAAAATAAAATTTAAAAATGTATTGTTTGAAGAACTTCTTTAATTTATGTAATTATGCAGACAGATGAGCACCAGTGTTCACTACAGCACAATTACTGAGTTCTTACTGTGTACCCGTAGTATTAATTATTAGAAAACAAGAAAATAAAGCAAAGGTCCCTGGTATCAGAGATAATAGGTGACCAGTGAGAAACCACAAACACTGTACAGTGTTTCTTGTCATAGGCTGGGGTACTGCAGGGGTGTCTGTGAAAGGGGTAAAAATCACAGTCAGATGAGGTATGTGAGGGAACAATTTTCCAGACAAAAGGTATTGCTAAGAAAAAAATGCCCTACGGTAAAAACATACCGTTTTGGAACAGCAACGGCAAGGGGGCAAAGTAATGGGAAATTTGGTCAGTATAAAGTGGGGTCAAGGCAAAACAAAAAAGCCAAGTCAATAAAAAAATGAAAAAGCAAATTGTAGTATATTCACACTGCAGAATAGCATGCAGCAAATAAGAATTATAATAGAACTATACATGATGGAGCTTAACTACTTTTAAACTGAAAAATGGAAAGGTGGAACAATATTTATGTCTGCAATCCCAGGATGAGGAAGACTAAGGTAATAGGAGCTGTGAATTCAAGGCCAACCTGAACTACACAGTGAGTACCTTGACTCTAAACAAAACAAACAAACAAAAAATCTAACAATGTGATTCCAGTCTATAAAAATAAAATATCCATACGTTATCTTCTGGAAAAACAGGTATTTAACTGTCAACAACTATTTCTGAGGCTAAATGAACTCTTATTTCAGGGTTTAGCATGGATATAGACTGTTTGGACTTCCTTAAGGTGCATAAATTTAAACTGTAAGTAACTTTTAAAAATATTTGACTATGTCAGGTTAGAGATACAGCTGAATGGCTTATGAGCCTGGCTGACAAGCTCAAGGTCCTGAATTCGAACAGTATCCCCCACACACACACACACAATAATAATAATAAGAGAATATTCAGCAGTGTCAATAAAATGGTTTACAGAGGTACTCAGGAGAGGGTGCTGACTTGGGGCCCACAGTCAAGCAGCCTTGGAGCATCTGGGAGGTGAGACACATCAAATAGCGTACAACTGGGGAGATGGCTTTATACTCAACACAAGTAACTGTTCTGCATAGGTACATCCTATGTTTCTGTGTTATTGTCACTTTGCAGTACTGGGAATTGAACCCAAAGCCTTCATACTAAGCTACTGGGATCTACCAACCCTCTTTTTCATTTTGAGACAGTATCACACTTTTTCAAAGTGTTATACCCTCGCTGATTCAGCCTTCCTGTGTGCTGGGATTACAGATATGTGCCACCCTGCCTGCCTTAAAAACACCCTTAACTGGATTTGGGTAAAGTATTAGACTCTCAGGAAGGGAGAACACTTCCACTTTCAGTTCATTTACCCAACCCCTGAACACGTTCCTTGCACTTAGCCTCCTTCTACTAATGAAGGGTATTTTTTTTTTCATGTATGTATTTGGTACAGGGTTTCACTATGCAGATTGGAAGTTGTGACAATCCTCCTGTGTTCAGCCTCCCCAGCTCTAGGATTACAGGCGTGCGCCACCATACCCCAACTCTGTTGCCAGTTCAATATGCCCCAGGGGGGTGGGGCCGGTGCAGCATGTGAAACTGGAGATCAAACCCTGGTCCCTGCGCTTGCCAAAACAGGCACTTAGTTCACTGAGCTATCTCACCAGCACAATGGTACTTCTTATGTGCAGAGAATTTACAGAATAGAGATTTAATACCTTCAGGAAAGAAAAATGTTAAAACAAATTAGCAAAAGCTGCAACGTTTACAGTTTTTTCAATTCCATAGCCAAAACTGAAAAAACAGTATCAAGAAAAGTAGGACAGGGCCGGCGAGATGGTTCAGTGGTCTGGAGCGCCTGCTTGGGAAAGCTCAGGCAACTGCAGGGACTGCGGTTCGATCCCCGGCACCACATGCTGCGCCAGCCCCCACCACCAGGGCGGGCTGAGCCAGCCACAAAATAAATAAAATAAAGAAACAAACAAACACAACAAGCAAACAAATAAATAAATAAAATTTAAAAAAAAAAAAAAAAAAAAAAAAGAAAAGTAGGACAGATTCTGCAGCTTTGTCCTTGGCACTTGCTAATGCCCTTCTTCCAGTGCTCACAGGCAGCTGCCTCTGGCACCTGCTGGAGGACCCAGTAGCTGCTCACACTCACCCTTTTCTTCAGTCGTTCACGCTCCTTCAGAGTGAGTGTGTCGGCTTTCGCAATGACAGGCACGATATTTACCTTATTGTGTATTGCTTTCATAAATGCAACATCTAAAGGCTTCAGCCTAAAAAAAATTACAGAACAGTAACATACAGGTATTTAGGAAAAGAATCACACAATTTCTTTTTCTCTCAAGTCTTCTCAAGTGTTGTATTACAATATACAGTTTGGGAGAAACACAAATTCATGCAGGAAAGCAGGCCTCAGTGGCTAACTATAGAGATACGTAATTAGCATCTCAAGAGGCAAAGAGCAATAAACAAAGCCCAGGGACAGCAGTGGTTTGAGAATCCCAGAAAGCTGAGATTCAAGGAGAAAGATAACATCTTACCCTGAAGGCTTTCCGTCAGCACTCTCCTCCCTTGCTTGAAACTTTTGTAATTAGTATTTGTGTGAACCTAACATTGGGCAAATGGAGGTCAGAGATTGTAACACTTCTTTACTAAAGTGATTATGCACCTGAGCACATTCCTTGACCCCCAAATAAAAGTGAGATACTTCTGAGGGTTGGGGTTCACTTCGAGGAGACAAATCTCAGTGAGACCTCTTGAGTTAACTTCATCGGGTCTTCCCGTCGTTCCTTTCAGCACCGACACATAACATTACAACAAGTAGCACCCAACGTGGGGCACAGAAGACGACCAGGGGTGAGTTAAGAGAGGCCTGACCAAGTGGGAAAAGTATGCCCAGAATAGGCAAGACCACTGGCAATAGTTCAGAGCAATGGGACATACCGCTTCAGTAGAAAATGAGTATGTCCATCTTATAGAGACATTATTCAAAGGAGTAGGGGTAAAGGTGAAACCAGAGTTTTGAAGAATTATTTTTCCTGATAAAAAGGCATTGTTGTTGGTTTCAGCCTAAGGGAAAGGCTGCTCTAAACTTATGACTTTTTGGATGCTTAGGGGAAAGAGTTGGAGAAGCAGGCAAATAATATCGAGGAGTTATCCAGAGATGGGGAAGAGGTTTTGCTTGTGTTATTACAGATACTGGAGAAGTAATTTGGGTACCAGCTCAATGAATAAAACCCAGAAAATGAGTAAGTGTAAACATTCTGATACAAAATCTCCGATTGATGAAAAAACTCGCTTGATACTTTATAGGACACTAAGAAATCAATTTCCTATAAATCGGGACTGGGAGAAAACCAGGGAGAGAAAACAAAAGAGATTAAAAAAATTAGCTGCCTTATTGCAGTCTCAAATTCAAAGGTCTGATTCTCTTGGCTCCAAGAAGAGCTCAACAACGATAAAGTTCACCTGTTATGGCTGTCGGAAGCCAGGCCAAAATAAGAGGGATTGTCTCAAGAGCCCACAAACCATGCCCTGACTGCCAAAGCAGCTGCTTAGAAGTGAGGCTGCACTCTGAGGTGAAGGCCTCAGAGCTCAGACTCAGCTTCCCAGATGGTCCAGTAGGACTAAAGGGCACTGGGCCTGCCTGCTCCCTCTGGTCAGACAGTCTGTCATCTCCATGGAGGAGCCCTGAGAAATCATAACCAAAGGAAAACCTAGCCTTTTGCTGGACATTGGCACCGGTCTCTTTATTTTTCTCTAACCCTGTCTT
Organism: Capromys pilorides; assembly: GCA_004027915.1. Classification (NCBI taxonomy): domain Eukaryota; kingdom Metazoa; phylum Chordata; class Mammalia; order Rodentia; family Capromyidae; genus Capromys; species Capromys pilorides. Next base: position 15,381 of record PVKN010006489.1, read on the forward strand.
TCATTCCAGTTATCATACCTCAAAAATTAGAATAAAACAAAATTAGCTTGCTGTCACTGTTCTCTCACAAGGTATAACTAAAAATAGAAAAAATAGGGTATTCTGGCTTTCATGAGTTCTCAAAGTTTAGAGACGATTATAATTAAAGCTAGAGAGACTTATAATAAACTATCAGACTTCATAAATAAAAGGATCTAATCTAGTCTACCTACCCAAGATAAAAAAGCCTGGTGTCTCTTGAAGGCCGTTAGGCAGAACCTCTGGAGAGTATCTCTGACTGCCAGTTCCCAACTATGACCCCTTCCAGCCTGAAGAAGTCAGAGCGGTCATCGCCCATATTTCCCTCATGGCAGTTCAGGATGCTTCTTCAGAGGGGGGAAAGTTGCAGGCAGCCAAGTTGGATGGAAATATTATAGGCAGTCAGACACGGCTAGGCCCTCAAAAGAGGTAACACAGAAGACAAGATATCTAGCAGCTATGGGAGGGACAGATGCTCACGCTGTGGACCAGACCTAAGCATCAAAAGTCAAATAAATACTGATCTCCTTAAATATTAACATCCGAGATTGATCATCACCCGAAAGGAGCCAGAGGCAGTATGATGGCTTTATTGTCGTTTCTGCTAAGTATTAAAGGCAATTTTAGTTATTGGGTTTATATTCCAAATTCACCACTCAATAGAAGAGTTCACTGATGGAAAAAGTCTAATAAATAATAACACCAAGGTAAGGGAAGAAAAGAGGGACGTCTTCTACTCCAAGAAAGGACTTTAAACGTGTAAGTGCTAACCGAATGTTTCCACTGCCAGATCTGCCATCCTGCCAGAATACCAATCTTGCTTATCTTAATGATTAGGATACATTGAGAAATTTGTAGAGGAAAGGCAGCCCGGGAGTTAGTTAATACTTCCAATGGAGTGTCATAGATTGGAGCCCTTATGGCTCTGCCCGGTCGGCAGAAAGAAAAGAATTAAGATGGAAATACTTCATTATTACTCAGGCATATGTTCACTTTCTTCACCTGTTGCTTATAAGAAACTCTTTTAACCGTATCATTACATGTCACAATTATTCTTTATATGCATGTCTAATATTCTTTTATTAGCTTTAATTTTTCTAGGAATAACATCTATATTCTTAGGACAAGGACCAGAATCTGACTTTCGATACAACTACATCGCTTGAGGCAAAACTCCCTTTCCATGATGCTGTTCTAACATCTGCTAGGGGTGTTAAAGAGAACGAAAGGAAAGCTGGAACTCATGATAGCCTTCACATCCACAGCTGCTACAGCCAGAGCAGCACTGAGCCAAGGTGCACAAACCGTTCATTTTGTGCAGCAATGGCACAAGGACTGAAAACAATTATGGACTTCTCAGGGACACATAGACTCAGTTAAAGACTAAGATAAGTGCTTTAGAACAAGCTGTTGTTATATTTGGAGGTCAAATTGTTATTCTACAATGTCAACCTTGTTTAAAATGTGACTGGAGTACTTCTTCATTTGGTATAACTTCCATTTCATGGAACCAAACTTGATTTGTTACAAAGTTTCTCTAATGGCATTGAAAACTTTGATCCTTTTCATGTTATCTCACGATTTAGTGGAAACGTAGTAGAGACTTGTGTATGTTGTCTCTGTATTAATTGTACATCCTGTTTAGTTTAGCAATGAGGACAGATACAGCAACAAGCTATGGATCAAACGTCTGCAGTCCTCGCCTCATGCTTCAAAAAAAATTATTTTTCAGCACTGAATAATAAAAGCAGGGAGATATAGAGATACGTAATTAGCATCTCAAGAGGCAAAGAGCAATAAACAAAGCCCAGGGACAGCAGTGGTTTGAGAATCTCAGAAAGCTGAGATTCAAGGAGAAAGATAACATCTTACCCTGAAGGCTTCCCATTAGCAGTCTCCTCTCTTGCCTGAAACTTTTGTAATTAGTATTTGTGTGAACCTAACATTGGGCAAATGGAGGTCAGAGATTGTAACACTTCTTTACTAAAGTGATTATGCACCTGAGCACATTCCTTGACCCCAAATAAAACTGAGATACTTCTGAGGATCAGGGCTCACTTCGAGAGAGACAAGTCTCGGTGAGTCCTCTGAGCTAAATTCATCGGGTCTTCTCGGCATTTCTTTTGGCACCGACACATAACGTTACAACAGCTAACAATCTCTTACCCATGTCCAAAAGGTGAAATGAAATAGAAGCAGCAGTGCACCCTGTTATCAATGATGTGTCGCCTGTTCAAGCCACTCTCATCATGCAGGTAGCGCTCAAATTGCTCATCGATGTAGGAGATGATGGTCTTAAAACTAAAACACAAACCTCAGCAGTCATCATGGAATAAAGGCAGTCCTCAACTTTGAGAAAACAATTTTTACAATACATATACTCTAAAAGTTCATTTTAAAAATGAGAACACATTGACTCAACTTGGTAAAATGGATGTTTCTGGAAAGTATGCCCTGTGTGTCTTTCCTTAAGTGCTGCAAGTCAGCAGCCTGAGTAGAACAGGTTATGAGGCATCCAAAAACAAGAGGTACATGAGACTCAGTCCACAGCAGGATTCTGTGAGGTGCAAGCAGGACAGCACACCTTCCCTTTTCTGCTTTTCCTCACTTAGTGCTGTCAACTAGAGGCTTTGTGATGATGGGCTTATAACGAGGAACAGAAGTGGGATTCTTGATGTGATATAGGCAGCAGGGTGCTTTATCATCTTCTTTATTTTTGGTAGTACCAGGAATCAAATTCAGGACCTTGCACTTGCCAGACAAGCACTTATTCCACTGAGCTATCTTCCCAGCTCCACTTTAATCTTCTTTTATTTCTTTATTCCCCTATATTTAAAAATAATTCCCACAGAGCTAGGGAGATAGCTCAGTAGAATAAGCACAAGGGCCTGAGTTCAATCCTTGGTTCCACAAATAAATAAAAAACAAAATAACTCCCACAGTATTATAAGCACTCTGACTTAAGCAAGTTATGACATTCTATTCCTCCCACAGGAAGAGATACATACCTGCTAGTCAAGATTTCAAATCAAGGTGTTCCCTTTATATTGGCAGATTATGGATAGTTGGCGTGTGTGTGTGTGTGTGTTATGTGCTTTAGTGTCCTGGGGGTTGATTGCAAGGTCTTTACTCTGAGTTACATCCCAATCCCTCTTTCAGTTTTTAATTTGGAAATAAGGTCTTGCTAAGTTGCTCAGGCAGGGTTTGAATTTGTAACCATTTTTGTAGTATTTTCCCAGAGTAGTAGCGTTACGTGTGTGTATCAGTAGTAGGCCTGGTAAGAGTTACTTTTTCACCTCTGATCTTACCACAATGCCCTTCCGAAAAAAACACTACTATCTGTGACACTTATTAAAAATGTATTTAATGTTTTAATTTTCACACTATTTTATTAGACATAACTACTCCTTGTCTAACGAATACTCATTAACATTATAAGCTTCAATATATTAGCATAAACCCCAGTAAACACAGACAGAGTCCTTGGAACTCTGAGGCTCTGTGACCTCTTGGGATGCTTACCAATCCCTACAATTGATGGCATCCCCATAGCCAGGTGTGTCCACTACTGTCAGGCGCAGCTTAACCCCACGTTCTTCAATCTCCACAGTTGAAGCCTCAATTTGGACAGTTCTTTCAATTTTCTCTAGAAAAGAAACAAACAATAGAGAATGTACTTTAAGATTAAGCCACTGGGCAAAGAGGAGAAATTACCTTAATGCTCTCACAACCTCTAGATGATCACTACCTCTCTTTGGAGAAAGGCTCTCACAAGAGTACAGAGACACAGCAAGCAAGAAGGAAGCCTGCCTACTGCTCAGCCAGCAAAAGACCTTGTTGTCATCCATGTGGTACTAATTTTAGGTGCATGAAAAAAGCAAGAGTTGTGGGGTCAGGGGCTGGGGAGATAGCTCAGCAGAATAAGGGCTTGTCTGGCAAATGCAAAAACCTGAGTTCAATCCCCAGTCCTGCAAAAAAAAAAAGGGGGGTTGTGGGATCAGGAAGACTTCCACCAAGATTTCAGAAGAAGGCCTGGGAGACAAAGCAATGTGCCCTAGAGAGGGCAGTGGGTGAAGCTGTCAAAATGTGAAGCAGTAGGGTGCAGTGGAGAGCCCAGAAGGTTGCAGAAACCAGGAATGTGGACTATCTCTGGAAAACTGCCAAGAGAGAGCAAAACTGGCCCAAGAGGGAAGCCATGGGAGCTAAACAATCAGCAATGCCACAGGGGCAGAGCCATTGAAGCCCTTTGGGGTTTACATTTTGTTGGAGATTGCCCTGGATGCTGCACATGGAACTAGAAGACATATTTACCTTGTTAGATTTTGGACTTGCTCTATTCCTATTCCTTTCTATCCCCTTATTTGTACTGTTTTGAATGGAAATGTCTTATGATGTGCCATTATGTTTTGGAAGTGTTCAACTTTCTTTTTGTTTGTGCAAGGGTTCACAGCTAAGAGTTTTCCTTAAATCTCACAGAAGACTTTGGACTTGACTTCTCAGCAATGCTGAAACAGTTAGGACTTTGGAAACTCCTAGAGGTGGACTAAATGGCTTTTCCACGAAGTACATGAGTCTTTGTGGGGCTAGGGACAGAATGTTATGGCTTTTATCTAGATGTCCCCCAAAGCTTCATGTAGTCATTTTCAGAGGTAGTTGGATCTAGGATGTGTGAGGCTGGGATCAAGGGTGCACTGCTAGGATTAAGGGTATGAATGCTACCTACCTTAAGGTGGAGAGCTTGGATAAGATATAAGGCATGCAAAGAGGCTTGCTGCTTACTGTGCTGCCTTCTGACCACCATGAAATGTTCCTCTTCTGGTGTCTCCCTAACATGCCACCCTGCATTACAGCCAGCTGACTATGAACTAAAATAAAATCTCTACCAACTGTGAGCTAAATAAGCCTTTCTTTTAACTGTGTGGGATATTTTTTGTCAGCAATGAGAGAAAAGTAACTAAAACACCTGTTGTTAATGTTCTCAGAACAAACATCTTAGATCACTACCTCTCTTTGCAGGAAGGGTATCAGAAGAGCACAGGAACTCCGTAAAAGGATACCAGAGGCATCAAGGGAAATTTCAATGCTAAGATTAACATATCTGGGGGAAGGTTAAAAATGTCAATAAAAGTTTGAGAGATAATGAAAACAATATATGAATTATTTTTTGTATAGGGAATCAAACTCAGAACCTTGCACTTGACAGGCAAGCACTTGTCTCACTGAACCATATCAATGCATAAATTTGAAAAGGTAGTGAAAGAACTGTCTGCCCTTATAGTAGTAGCCTAAGACCCAGACTCCAAATTTGTGCTCAATCCACTTGGTGATAAAATACTCACAGATTCTGTGTCCTTTACGAGAACATTCAGACAATAGTGATTTCCACAGTAATTTTAAATGTATGCAGTTGTTTTGTTTACTAAGATGGGGTCTCATTATGTAGTCCAGGGAAGTCACGAACTTGCAATATTTCTGCCTTGGCTTCCCAGCTGTGCACAGCAATTTTAACAACATACATCTCTTACTTGATACTCATACACATTGTATGTTACATCAGAAACTACACATAAACTCACAGAAAGGGATACATGCGAAAATATGAAATTCTACAACCCAGGGTCTCAGGTGCAGTACACATGTGCTAGGTGATACATTCCTGTGTTAAAGGAAAACTCAAGAACAGACTAGGATCAGGGGACACAAGTTCTTGCCTGGCAAGTCCAAGGTCCTGAGTTTGATCCCCAGTTCCACAAAAAAACAAAACAAAATAAAAAACAAACTAAATAGCTAAGACAAAAAATATTATTTATGTACTTCTTAGCAACTTACACATAATTGTACTCAAAATGGTTACCTGCTGCTCCAGGTATGACTCTTTCTGGATAGAGATCAGTCAGGAACAGGCTGTTGATTAGAGTCGATTTTCCTAGACCTGACTCACCTTGAAATGAAAATGAAAAATCTTGTCACAATCTTTCACACAATTATTAAATCCAGTTTTTTCTAGGCCAGGTACTAGGTTTAAATATCACACAAACATTACTTGGTGTGCTTGATATAGTGTTTGTAGGTTATATAGGTGCCACTGCTCTGGTTTCACAGAGGCTCAAAGGAAGACAGTAACTTCTTAAGGTCAGAGGTATCCAGAGCAGGGCCTGATTTGAATCCATGTTGGTGGGATGCCAGAATTTGTATGTTATACAATCAGAAGCACAATTTCACTGTTTTTCTTTTTTTTCAGATTTGTAGACTGAACCCAGGGCCTCTATGTTTTCTTTTGAGACAAGATCTTGATAAAGTTTACCAGCTACCCTGACGGGGCTAAAACTTGCAATCTTCCTGTCTCAGCTTACAAGAGTGCTGGGATACAGAAATTTATCACTATGCCCAGCTTATTCTCTATATTTTTAACATTTGACATTCACCTTTAGCAATAGGGAAAAGCCAACAATTGAATTTTATATTGGAAGGAACCATGAACAAATTCCACTCCTTCTTTCTAATTATCATTGAAGGCTTCCTTTGCACAGATACTTCTCACCTCAGTACTCTATTATATAGCTGAGCGTGGTAGCACATGCCTGTAATCTCAGCACTTGGGGAGGCTGAGGCAGGAGGATCAATGTGAATTCGAGACCAGCCTGGGCTACAAAAGTGAGCTCAAGGCCAGTCTAAACTGCATAGTGAGACCTTATCTCAAAAAACAAAACAAAACTCTATTATACCTAGTTCCCCCTGGCACTTCGGTTTGAACCACCTTCAGCTAAGTCTGCACAGCATGAGAAAGGAGTCCATCCTCTCTTTTAAAAATCATTACTGGGCCAGCCAGATACCTCAGCAGACTAAAGCAGCTGTTTAGGCAGGCGCAGGGACCAAGGTTTGATCCTGCTGGTGTGCCCTGCAGCCCTGCCCCCAGGGCGCACTGAGACTGAGCATGGTGGCACCCTCCTGTAATCCCAGTGCTTCGGAGGCTGAAAACAGGAGGATCACTACAAGTTCAATCTGTGTAGTGAGACCCTATAGACCCTGTACTAAATACGTTAAAAAAAAAAAAAAAAAAATCATTACTTCTAGGCATAGGCCCGGGGAGATAGCTCAGCAGAATAAGTGCCTGCCTGGCAAGCACAAGGTCCTGAGTTCAAACCCGGTACGGGAAAAAAAATTACTTCTAGGCACATCAAGGAAAAAAGTGAACTGGAAACGTGTTGACATACAAAATTAGGGCTGCGGGCCGGCAAGATGGTTCAGCGATCTAAAGCATCTGCTTAGGAAAACTTAGGAACTTGAAGGACCATGGTTCGATCCCTGGCACCACATGCTGTGCCAGCCCCAGCCCCAGGGCAGACGGAGCCAGCCATAATACAAATAAATAAAATAAATTTAAAAAAAAAAAAAATTAGGGCTGCACTTTATACTGCAATTTTTCTGGATGAAAAGGACCAAGAAAGGGCCAGTGAGATAGCTCAGTGGACTAAGTACTTGCTTAGGCAAGCACAGAGACCGGGTTCAATCCTCGGCACCACAAGCCAGCAATGAGCCGGCCACCAAGTCCAGGCATGGTGGTGCACACCTGTAATGCCAGCGCTGGGGAGACTGAAAATAGGAGGATCACAAGTCTGAGCTGCGTAATGACACCCTGTACCAAATGCATTTTTTTAAAAAAGGACCAAGAAAGCCAGAATTATATGTTGAATATGGCCAAGGATGAATGTAAAAAAATCTTTGAAATGTTTTTTATTCCAACAAGTTCTCCTTTGATAAAACTGTTTAGCAAAGATGGAATGTGTTTTACATCTTTACCAGATGGTAAAAGATATTTGACGAATATTTGCTAATTCTTTTCTGCAGTTTGGTACATATCTAGGTATGAGATCATGACAAAAAGAACAGGATGGGCAGGGAAAGGAACACTAAACAACATCACCACCCATTAGGGAGCACTGACAGCTGTGGGCAACCCAACTGAAAATAGAGCAGGCCCAGGAAATACCTGAGCACAAGTATCTGCAATGCTTCCTTCAAACATTAATTATAACATCCCAGAGCCATTTCTAGACTCTAATTTTAAGGGTATTCATACTATTTCATGTGGAAGAGCTTTTAGGTAACATTTAGAAGTAATGTACTTAAGGACTCAGCTTACTGGAAGGTATATGCTTAATCTGCCTCTCTTTTATCAGCATCTCCATGCTGGCTTGGAGAGTCTCAGATAGGTACCACCAAACAGATGAAACAACATTCATAAGAAATTTGAGCTAGCACAAATCACCAACATCCAAAAATGTTAGCCGAACACAATGGGGTCAAACTGTCTCATTTTTCAATAAAAGTAACTTTTTAAAAAAAAAATATTACAGCCAGCTCAACCTGCCCTGGGGGTGGGGCTGGCATAGCATGTGGTGCCAGGGATGGAACTGCAGTCTCTGGAGTTGCCTAAGCTTGCCTAAGCAGGTGCTTTAGACCACTGAGCCATCTTCCTGGCCCAACAATTTTTTTTTTTTTTTAAAGAACTAGAATTATTATTCCTTAAAAAGAGAGGGGAGGCTGACTGGAATGGGAGGGATCCAGAATTTACAAAGCAATTCCTGTCTTCTGGAATTAGAAGTACAGGCAAAGTTAAGCTTTATTGACTTCTATATTCCTGCTTTAAAGTCCCACCTTGCAAATTTTGCAAAAAGACTTGCCTAGACTTGGCTCAAACTTAGGGTCCTCCTACCTCAACCTACCACAGTATAGGATTTTTTTTTTGTCTTTTGAGACAGGGTCTCGTTATGCAGTTCAGGCTGGCCTTGAGCTCACTTTTGTAGCCCAGGCTTGTCTTGAACTCGCACCAATCCTCCTGCCTCAGCCTCCCAAGTGCTCCAATTACAGGTGTGCGCCACCATGCCCAGCTCCACAGTATAGGAATTATAGCACATCTCACCATGCCCAGCTAAATATATCCATTGAAAAAACTGTACAGTTGGATTAGTTTTGACAAGGTACCTACTTGGATCACCAAAGGCCACTCAACATAGAAAGAATTTCCATAACCCTGAAGAGTTCCTTTGTATGACTTTGTCAACTCTATTGTTTATAGCGCCAACTGCAGGAAAACACCAGTCTGCTGTACGTTGGCTTTGTTAACTACGGAACTCACAAAGAGAATCATACAGCACAGCCTCTTTGTGTCTGGCTGCTTTTGCTCAGCATGGCTGGGATTAACCCATGTAGATAAATCTGTCAGTAGTCTGATTTCTTGCCACTACTAAGCAATATTCCAATGTGTGAACACACAGCAATGTGCTAACCCACTCTTTCTATGCCGATGAGATACCTGTGCCATTTCCAATTCGGGTATATTCTAAGAAAAGTGGTTGTGAATGTTCATACACAAGTCTTTGAGCACAACAGAACTGCTGGAATACAATGGTTAAGAAAGTTCCACACAAGCATAGTGGCACAGGCATATAATTCTAGCATTTGGGGAGGCTGAGAACTGCAGGCTCAAAGTGAGCTTAGGCTACATAAAGAACACAAGGTCAGTCTGGGCTACACTGCAAGACCATGACACCCCTCCCCCATTTTCAAAGTCCCAAACCAGTTTCAAAGTAGAAGAGGGGCATGTTGGTACACTCCTGTAATCCCAGCATGTGGGAGGCTGAAGCAGGAGGACTGCCACAAATTCAAGGCTAGCCTAAGCTACGTGAGTTCAAGGCCAGCCTATACCACATAGCAAGACCCCATCTAAAACAACAACACAAAAGTGGTTGTGGCACTTTCATTTCTTACTGGCAATCAAGGATTGCTCCATATCCTTGCCATTAACTCGACTGCCAGCCTTTAAAAATTGCAGCCTTAAAAAAAAATAAAAAATAAAAAATAAAAATTGCAGCCTTGGGGAGACAGCAAGATGGCAGTGTTAAGCAGCAAAGAAAGAGCTCTTCTGTCTTGTTATCCAGATGCTGGAATATTACAATATGAGGAAGACAAGGAGGAAAATGGGTTCCTTGGATCCAGGAAGAATTGTGCTGCTCACTGCACAGGTCCTGGTTTGATTCCCCGGGGAACAACAATAAAAGGCTCAAGGGCAGCAGGGATTTTCGAAGATGGCTGGATTACCAGGGTACTAACCTCTACAACAGGTTCATCCGCTGATGAGGTCATAGCTACAAGGGCTGCTATGAAGTGGAGTTTACTTGCAAGAAGGCTGCTTGGAGGTATAACCCATGCAGCCCTGGACTGTGCTTTCTCCTCTCTTCCTCTCCTCCCTGGCTGCCATGGGGTAAGCAGTTTTCCTATCACACCCTTTCTTTCAACAAGGTGTGCCTAGAACCAACAGAGCTGGCTAATCACGGCCTGAACTCTTTGAAATTATGAGCCAAATAAATCTCTCCCCCTTCCATTATATAAGTATTTTGTCACAGCATCAAAAAGTGACACATCAATCAGCAAACAAAGTTAGCCATGAATGAGAAGTACTTGTGGTACTATGTCTGACAAAGGGTTCAACCGAGAACACACGGAAACAAAAAAAGAACACACAGAAAAGTGAGCAAAGGGGCAAACTGAGCTGCGCAATAAGACTTTCTTTCAAAAAACAAAAATAATCAACTGCCCAGTCTGTTACTTTCATGACCCCAGGAAATCACCTAAGATACCACTTAGCATACGTGAAAACATTCTGCTATGTTCGTATCTTCTTTCCCAACATCACTGATGAAGGTTCTGAATGTTATACCATTTCTCCCAAAAGCCAAGGGGTTTTTAACAATCTTCAGTTATCATGATGACTTTTTTAGTAATACATAATTATAAAACTGATTGCTAGTAAGCCTTTTCATACACAGTAGGGTTGGGCTTACTAACTCTGAGGGTATCTGTGTTTTGACTTGTACGTATTAGCTTATACTTCTCTTGTCATTCGTAATAGGGTTATGCTGGCATAGTAAAATGAGTTAGGGGTATTTCTCACCGGTTTAGTTTGTAAAGTTTACATAAGATTTATATTATTTCTACCTCAAGTGAATCAATCCTACACTGCAGAATTCTGGGGCTGGCGAAATGGCTCAGCGGTCTAAAGCGCCTGCTTAGGCAAGCTTAGGCAACCGCAGGGATGCAGTTCAATCCCCGGCACCACATGCCGTGCCAGCCCCACCCCCTGCCATAACATAAAAAAATAAAAAGTAAAAATTAAAAAAATAATAATGCAGAATTTTATTTTTAGGAAAGCTTTAAGGTGAATTCTGAAATATAAATAAAGCCATGTGAATGTAGAGTTTATTTTTTAGGAAAGATTTTTTTTTTTTTCTTTTTGAGACAGGGTCTTGCTATGGCAGTTTAGGCTGGCCTTGAGCTCTTTTGTAGCCCAGGCTGGTCTCAAAACTCACACTGATCCTCCTGCCTCAGCCTCCCAAGTGCTGGGATTACAGGCATGCGCCACCACGCCCAGTGATTAGGAGAGTTTTAAGATTGTTTCTTTGCTATGTGACTATTTAGATTATGTCTTTCAGTTTTGTGTCTTTCAGAAAATTTCTCTACTTCATTTAAGCTGTTTAACTGCCAAAAGTTGCTCATATTTTTTCAACAAGTGCAGACTCTGTTAATGATGACTTTTTTTCATTCTCATATACAATTTTAGTAAAATGGGTCTTCATTTTCTTTCCTCAATCAAGACACAAGCTCATCAGTTTTACCAATCTAGCTTTTGGATTAATTTTCAATACTGTCCATTTCCTCTTATACTGCTTTCTGCTCTTTATTATTTCTTTTATATATTATGAGTGTGGTTCTTCATGTTCAAGTTCATGGTAAAAATTTTAGTAGCTACATTGAACCTTTGTTTTCTGTAGTTTCACATCACTCATTCTTTTTGTTGTTGCTGTTGTTTTCCTCAATAGGGTCACTTCATGTAGCCCAGCCTGGCTTCAAACTCATAGCAATCGTCCTGCTTCAGCTCACACACTGGGATTACAAATACATGTTACCATGCCCAGCTTCACGCCACAAAATCTGACAGTCTTTCATTTTCCTTCATTATAAAATATTTCCTGATGTTACTTGTAATCACAGAGTATTCTATGATCTTGAGCCTGTCATATTGGTTTTCATAGGTCATTGCAGTTCTGGCGACTCTTGCACATGCACATGAAAAAACTGAATGTTTCTGCAGCTATTCAGATATTGCTCCATGTGTCAATCAGGTCATGTACCTTGACAGCATTATTGAAACAGCTCATAATCTTACATTTGTAGATTACTAAGCCAGTTAAAACTCTTACAGTATATGAATCACTTTCCACAATCAAATTCTATGTTAAGGGGGCCGGGGAGATAGTTCAATGACATAAGTGCTTGCCTGGCAAGCTCAAGGTTCCAAGTTTGATACTGGTACCACATGCTCCACCAGCCCCACATCATGCCACTGAAATCAGGCATGGTGGCATACACCTGTAATCCCAGAGCTGGGGAGGCTGAGATAGGAGGATCACTATGAGTCTGAGCCGCATAGTGAGACTCTGTACCAAATTAAAAAAAATTTTTTTTAGTATTGTTTTAGAGCCCTTATTAAATGCACACATATCTAATGATACATTTTGGAAGTAAATGATTCCTTTATCATTATGATACATGTTCACCTGTGGTAATAATCCTGCAGTAGACTAAGTCCTATCCCTATATAAGACAGCTGTTTCAGTTTTGTTAGTATTGGGCTCTCATAATTTTCCTTTCTTTTTTTTTTTTTTTTCTTTTTGCAGGACCAGGGTTCAAACTCACGATCTTGCACTTGCCAGGCAGGTATTTGTGCCACACAGCTATCTTCTCAGCCCCCTTTCATTTGGTTTTAACATATTTTTGAGTTTCTATATTAAGAATGTTTTCATTATAGACAACTTATTCTGAGAATCTCTGTGCCTTTTATACTTGAGGTAGTACAAAAGAGGTACAAAAATTCAATCAAATTACCCTATAAACCAACATTGAACTTAACCACTGAAATCTGATTTATGGGGCCCAAAGAGATAGCTCAGGGGCACAAGTGCCTGACTGGCAAGTG
>PVKN010006490.1:0-28446 GCA_004027915.1 Capromys pilorides
TGTGTGTCTGTGTGTCTGTGTGTTTGTATGTGTGGTGTTGGAGCTGGTAGTGGCTGGACTACTTGCAATGACATAGAGAATGTAAAGTCCATTATTTCTAGCCAGGTTATACCTCTCTTCACACACCCACTTTAGTCTACTTGTGGTCAAAGTTCAACAGTGAGGCTAACTTTTTGGAAACTATTCTAACACCCTGCCCAGAACCTTGGAAGAAGAGGAAAACAACAACAGATGTGAGGAGGAGAAGCAGCCCTCCTTGCCCCAGTCCCAGGAGCCTCTGCTCCTTCCACCCACTGAAGTGTCTGCAACTGGTAAACCATGCCTCATTTCCCAGGCCAGTTGTGTGCCCATCCTGAGGCCCCAGGCAGGCTCCCTTCAGTACCTTCCAGGGGCCTTCCCTGGGCCTGTCAGCAACCTATGCTTCAGGACTGATTGGCTGCCAGCCCAGTATGTCATCCTCATCCTCATAAACATGCACCCCTCAAACTTCACAGCTCTATCACTCCAGACACAGGGAGGAGCCCGAAGGGGGCCTGATGCACAGCAGTGAGTGCTCAGGAGTGAAGGACAGTGTGCCCAGCAGTGGGACAGCCTGAGAATCTCCATGTTGGGCCTGAGCAGTGTCTGAAGAGTATAGTAGTCAAGGACCAGACAGTCAGAAAGATAGCTCGCCCCATTGTGCTTCTTCCCAGTAAAACCAAAGCTACCACCTCCTCCCATTCTCCTTACATACCAGGAACCCTGGCCTTCATGCTCAAAATGGGAGGAGCAGTGGCAGAGTTGACCTCTTTCTCTCCCTTATATTGATGCAGGCTATCTGCCCAGCATAGGTGTAGCACTCACACCCATAATTCCACCATTGGACCTTGAATTAATCACAAATTCCAGAATCCTGCCCCATGATTGCATGAAGCTTTGGGGGGATATCTAGACACAAACCATAACAAACAATGAAAGGAAAAGTGTTCTGGATATAGGAAGTAGCATGTGAAAAGGCCCTGTGGCAGGAGAAACATGGCTTCTATAAGGAGCAAAAGCCTGAAAAGACTAAAATACATGAGGTGAGTGGGGAGGCTGGAATCAGGCAGAGGCCAGATCTTGCAGGGCCTTCAGCTAAGGTAAAGAGTTTGTCTTCCTCTAAGAGCAAAGGGTTTAAACGCTGACAAATTTAAGTAGCAGGCAGGTGGGCAACTGCAGCAGCGATATAATCAGAATTGCATTTTAAAAAGGTCACTCGGGCTTTCCTGTGGAGAAGGAAGGAAAGGGCTCAAGGAGAGGGAAAAGGCCAATCACTGGCACACTGCAGCCCCCCAGGCCTGGCCCATTGGTGGTAAAGGCCTAGAGTAATCAAGAGCTTTTGAGAGAATATTTTCAATCCATATCACAGCTTGGTAATAAAACCAGGACCAGCACCCATCCTGGTCCTTTGCACCTGCCTCTAGCTGCTGGCCTTCCGTCACTGGGCCATCATAAGGAGGGGTTCCTAGGTTTCCTCCAGAAATGCCTCTCTGCCTGGCCTCTCTGCCCATATTTTGTGCTATGTCCTTGGGGTTGCCTATATGTGTGTTCTAGGCTGAAAGGCACTGGCTGGCTCCATCTAGGGGGTGGATTTTTCTCACCTCACGTGCTTTGCATGCTGGGAATTGTAGTTTTGGTGAAGGAAACCTGGGCCTGTTCCGACTGTGGGTCTGGCAGGCAGCCTGGTTGCCATGGCAGCAGCTGGGCTGGAGCCACCGAACCATTTCATCCACAGCTCTGCTGGCTCTGAGAGCTCCTAGCAAGAAAGCTGGAGATGAGGGGGAGGAGGAAGAAAGGGGGATGAGGGAGGAAGGACCCTTTGGGCCTTCCCCAGAGGCCCAGGCTAAGCCTCTCCCTGTTCTGGGGCTCGTGTACTGACTCAAGAGAAGTCACTGGTTCCTCCTCAGAGTGTGGCTCCCAGCACAAACCACTTTGACTGCCTCTGTTCATGCCAGTCAGCTCCTGTAAGTTCAGCTCTACAAATGTAGAAGTCTGCACTAGACACACAGACAGCAAGAGGCAGCTCTCCTCCCCTGGGAACTCAGAGCTTGCACGGAAAATAAGAAAATCCAAGAGAATGACCTTAAAGGAAGAGTTCCACCCACTTTTCCTCTGAACTGTCCCTAGAACCCATTTCCTCCTTTCTGCTCCTTGGCCACAGTCCTAGTTCACTCTACCTCCCCCAGAGAAGGCTTTTGAAACACAGATCTGGTCCTGTCACACCCCTGCTTAAAATTCTTCAATGACTCCCCTTTGCCCATGACTGGATCAAGTCCAAGTTCTCTAGTAGAACCATTCATGGCCTTTCAGACTCTGGCCAGAGGCTCCCTCTTGTCCAGAGATCCTCCTGCATCCCCCTCTGCTGCAGCCATCCAGAAGTTTCCTGGTTCCCCCTCCATCCCTCCACCCTCACACAGGCCTGCCTCTGCCTGAGCTGCCTTTCCCTCCCCTTCCTCCCTTGCAGGCAAACAAGCCCTGTTGAACACCCCCTCCTGGGTGAAGTCATCCAAACAGGGGAAGAGCGAGTGGCCTGCTGCTCAGAGCTCCCAGAGCACTGTGCACATCACTCGCAAGTACCTATCACCCACCTTGTGATTACTGTCTCTGTGGCTCCCTCTTCCTCTCTCTCGCTGCTGTATCTGAGCCATCCTGGGGTCCCCAGTGCCCAGCGCAGTGTCTGGCACAAGGTAAGCATTTCATAATGGCCAGTTGGGTTTGAACTCACCAAGGGAAGGCTATATGGGCCTTTGGCACTCACTCCCCCCCCCCTCTATTCCACTGCAGTTCCTTCCTGTTCTCCCCTGGGACCCTGCACACCCAGAGCACTGACTGGCAGACCTGATCAGCAGTCTCTTCTATTCTGGGCAGGGGTGGCATAGCCACCTGCATAGGAGACTGTAATCGTCTCCATGTCACTTGGGAGTTGTATCAGCTCATACCTGGGTCTCTAGGGAGGAAGTATCCCTGTCTTCAAAGGAGCCATGATTTATGGACACAGCTCCAGGAGCTGAAAAATTTAATTAGGCTACCCTGCTTCTCCACCTGGAGGCAGACTAATTCCAGGAAAGCACTTCCTCCTGGGCAGAGGCTCTATCTGCCCCAGCCTTCGCTCTGAGCCAGCCTCCCACCCCTGTTGGCTCTGCTCTGGTCAGTAGTTCTGAGCTTCCAGTAGTTCCAGCTTTCATGCAGTAAAGCTATAACCACTTTTTAACATGACAGAGGCCTTTCCTAGGTTTCCATTCTTTCCAAATATAACTTTTTCATACTGTTTAAAAAAATCTATCCCCAGCATGTCTTGCTGGCCCTGCCCCTGGGATGCACTGAGATGGCGATTAAGAGTTGGCATGGTGGTACGCCTGTAATACCCATGATTGGGAGGCTGAAAACAGGAGAATCATTGTGAGTCTGATCTGTGCAGTGAAATCCTATAGACCCTGTAATAAATACATTTAAAAAATCCTTTCCTGCTTCAATCACTTATTTACATAACCAGTTATTCATTTATTTACTTACAGCAAAGACGATAGCAAGATGCTGCATTAGTCTAAGAATGCAGAGGTGAGTCAGAGGCAGTGCCCCATCCTCAGAAATTCTACAGTGTATGGGGAAGACCACCCTTACCGCACTTACAGGCACAGCGCACACGATTAAGGGCAGCCTGGCCTGATCTAGGACATCAAATCTTTTTGTTTCAAGACTATTTATCATTCACCTGTGTTACAGCTGGCATAAAAGATAGCTTAGGACTGACTTCCTTCACACAGGAAAAGCGTAAAGAAGGCTCTTACAGCCACTGCACATTATGAGAGAGAGAGAGAGGGAGAGAGAGAGAGAGAGAGAGAGAGAGAGAGAGAGAGAGAGAGCCAGGAAAGAGGAAGGACTCTGGAGCTGGAAACAGGGTCTTGGAGAAGGCTGCCTGAGACGGAGATCCGGGAGCCTTTGCACCAGCTGAGGAACATGAGGGAGGGTGGTCTTGGTAGGGCCGACTGTGTGGGGTGGAAGCTGACCCAGCCGTTCTCCTTGCCTCTACTGCTGGGCCCCAGCCCTGAGCAGTCTCTTCAGGCCCTGTCTCTGCTCCTGTAACTTCTGGGAATCAAGGCCTTGATGCAAAAAGTTTGGGGGTCTCAGAACTAGAGGAAGGTAAGAGGTAACATGGAGGGAAGACTAGACAGGTGGGGAGAGACCCATTACTAATTGCCACTGCTTCCAGAGGGAAAACTGCCCTCTTGCTCTGTGAGTTGTGGGTCTAGTTCCTTGTCTATAAAATCTGCTAAAAGTTGGACAAAGAAAGCTCTGAGGGCTTCTTGGCTTGCCTCGCTTCTGCAATTGGAACAGGGAGATGGTAGAGGGAGGCTCTGCAGAGAAACTCTGGCCCCACCCTCTGCCAAGGGACCTAAATCAGCATTTATTGACATTTTTCACAATGGCCTCAGTGCCAGTGACATTTCAGAGACCTGCTCTCTGACAGGGTTCAAGGATACAAGGCTGACCCTGAAGCCCTGCCCCTCACCCAGACCGACCAACTGTGACCGTAGGCCCTACTTGGGAACAGGCCTCATAGTCCCACCAGCAGCAGAGCACCGTCTGGGGTCAGTGCTGCCCTCACTCAGGAACCTGCGTCAAGCTTGAAAATGCTGCCTGGGGCAAGTACCTCCGTGTCTTTACCAACACCTCTACAAAATGGAGCCCATAATCACTGATTCCTTCAGAGGATTCTTGTGGGCCGCCTACTATACAGTTGTGAGAACACAGGGTGTTTCATACACTGTCAGTTCTTGTCCCAGGGTGAGGAGCTCTGATGGGAACTTTAAGCCCTGGGGGTGGGGATGGGATGTGAAATTAACTGTGTGAAGACTGGAGGAGCCAAGCCAGTTTCTGGCTATTTCAGAGTGAAAAGAACCACTTGGCAGGTAGAGGCTAACAGACGGGATCCAGGGAACATTTTGATGTCCCTGTTGATGTGGACAAATGGCCACAGAGCTGTGGGGAACCAGCCCATGCAAGACAGAGACCCCAAGCCTCGCTCGCTGGTTTTCCTCTTAAATCTTAGGCCTGGAAGGGCAGCCAGCTTAGAAACCAGGTGAAGGTCGTGGGAGTGTCTGTGTTTGGGGATCAGAAGAAATCATCGCGTGGTTCCCTTTGGTCACCAGCTGTGTGGCTTTAGGCAGGTATTTAACCTCTCTGAGCATCATTTTCTTCATTTCTAAAGCAAGGTAGTAATACTGCATACCTTGCAGGTTTGTTGAGAAAATTAGGGAAGCCAGTGTTTGTAAAACACTTTGCTCTGGCTGCCACATAATAAGCTCTAAGCTGCCAGGAGGCAGGTTGGGCCTTACTAAGAACTTTTTCTGCCTTGGATCAGCCTTATCCACAAAAAGAAGAACCTACTCCCAGCAAGTGTTTAAACATTTAAATATGTGCCAAGCACCTAATGTGTACCATTCTCAGTGTGGTGGTAAAGATGAAGAAAACTCAATTTCTAGCTGGAGTCCTGATTTGCCGATTGTGTGAGCCTGCCCACATTTGAGCCTTTTCTTCCTCTTAAATATGAGAGTAATCAAGCAAGGATTATGGAACCGTGTGAAATAATGTTTATTTAGTGCCAGCATAACCATGAACATCATTTCCTAGAAAAAAATGAGTGGGGGGGAATCCTTTGATGAACTGAGGTCTATCTGGGCGTTGCTGAGGGTACGTGAATAAGACGCAATGGATCTTCCCAAGAGCTGCAAGTGGAAGCAGACAGCCTCTCCCACGTGCTAGGCCCAACCTTTAATTTGAATCATTCTTGCTGTTCAGTTGAACTTCTAGTTCCCAGGAAACACTGGGACAGTGTCACAAAGTAAATAGGAGTATAAGTAAGTGACAAGATGGCAGGAAGGATGTCCTAAGGAAGCTGCTTGAGCGGATCAATGGCCAAACTGGGAGAAGACACCTGTGAAGTAACTGGATGCCCTGAATGAACAGGTGTCATCCTCCTGTTGGTGCTGAAAAACCCACAATGAAGAGCTTTCAGTGGGGTCAGGTGGGGAAATTAATCTGCATACTAAAAGAAATGAACTTTTACTAAAATGGAAAAAGCAGAGGTTGTTGGCTAAAGAGCAAGAGATAGGGGGCTGGGGAGATAGCTCCATGGCACAAGTGCCTGTCTGGTAAGTGCAAGGTGGTGAGTTTGAACCCCAGTTCCACAAAAAAAAAAAAACAAGAGATGAAGTATTATGCATGATGTGATCATATTTAAGTTAAAAGGTCCTCATATGTAAGAAAAACAACAGGAGATATGCATTATGGTATTAAGGCAGTAAGCAAATAATGTTCTTATTTATATATTTTTGGTTTCTGCATTTTAAAATTTTTCACAATGCTTCTGTAATATATGAAATGTTATTTAGTAAATAAAATATATGTTACTTTTATAATGATGAAATGTTATTTAATAAACACAATGGGAGCAATAACAGTGTATACCTTGCAGGGCTGTAATGATACAGCAAGATAACACTGAAGCATGGGATTTGGCATAAACACAAGCTGAAGAGCTTGGTGCCAATAAGATGCTTGTGTTGTTCCACCCACAGCCACCATCAGACAGAGCTGGCCTCATGTGGGCACTCTCCCTGTCCCCAGGTCCTGGCATATAGCAGAGCTCTGCTGATATTTGCTAGACAAATCAGTTTCATTGGTCCAGTTTTTTTTTTTTTTCAATCAAAGGAAGCACAGTGGAAATTGTGGCCTTGGTCTCACTAGGTGTGAATCCCCTTCTCCCCATTCACAAGCCCCTCGTGTGTGTAAGGATTATATCCTCACAGGCAGGAGGCAGAGCCTGTGAGATAAAGCTGTGGTAATCTGTTCCAAAGGCAATAACCAGTGATGTTCCCTCCACTAGGTCATAATCCCCTAACTATTTTTGACCTTGGCCTCCCAAACTTCCACCTGTTTAGCCTAAACTTGACCTATGCTCAGGGACTGAGGCTATTCCACATATTCAGACTGTTATTAAGATTATCCCTGACACAAGATTGATTTTTAGGTCTGGTCTGAGATTAGTTTCCTGGATAAAACTTCAGAATTGGGACCAAGGTGCAGTTGTGTCTACTTCTAGGACCCAACGATTTAGACTAGGTCTGAGGCTAGCCCCGTGTTGACAGCTAGGCTGTAAGTCTTGGGGTGTATCTTAGCCCCAAACCAGCTCTTGCCTGAAAGCTGAACCTGGGGCTATCTGATCCTGATGGAGCCCAGAGCTGTCCCTACCTAGGTGCTGAGCACCGAGAGAAGCAGGCTGTGTAACAGGAGAAGCACAGGGGAGGAGTGGCAGGGCTGGTGAAGACTGGGCTGGGTGCCTATGGAGGAGGAGTCCAGCTACCTCAGGTGGCTGCAGCTGCCCCTGGGACATGTGCAGAATGCAGTGGGGCCAGGAGGAGGGACATCTCACCTGCTCCATCCAGAAGGCTCTGTGGGTCCTGGGCCTCTGGCACCCATGGAGGCCAATGCAGAACTTGAGGGAGGAGTGCCCAGGAAAGACTGCAAGTCTCTTCAGATGCAGAGGCCCCTGAAAGTGTGGATAGCATCCCAGGACCGCTAGCTTCACCCCTCAGAGTCTGCAGTGCTCCTTGCTCATTAGGCCAACACATCATCCTTAATAAAAAATACATGAGTAAATAAATAATAACAGTCATAACCGAGTGGGAAACCGCTTTTCACTCTTTTCTGTTTTCCTTGCACCTTCCTTCCAGCCTGGACCCTAGGGGCTGCAGCTAGGTCAGCTGCATAGGTCAGTAAATTGTCCCCTCCCCCTAACACTGTAGGCGTTTCAGACTCAGATGAAGGCTAGGGACAGCGGGTCACTGAACAGGCTCTCTGTACCCCAAAGGTGTTCTTCAAGAGGTGCTGGCCAGGAGTCTGGAGAGGGATTTCTTACCTTAGCTTTCAGAGAGGAAATGTCAAGCCCACAGCCTTTAGGGCTAAGACTTTGCGTGGTCCCCAACACAGAGGGACCCCCCAAGTCTTGGATGAGATAACAATGGCATTGAGAAGGAACTGGAAGGTGCTACACCTAGAAGGTGGTAGGAACAAACAGGAGCTGGCATTTGCACAGAGTGAGGGAGCAGGCCTTGCCCTGAGTACCCAGGGGAAAGACAATCATTCTTAAAAGGAAAACAAAAATCACATTTTCATCCTCCTCAAAGTCTTATGGAGCTCCTTTCCTGTTCCTCTGCATCTCATAATTTTTCTTTTCTGTCCCCACTGTATGTTCCTCCACTCCTTCCTGTCCACAATTGTCTTATTCACCTAGGTCTTAAGGCTTTCAGGTTGACCAGGAAGAGGCAATTCTGTCCAAGACCTATTTTCAGGACCATGGAGAGCATCTCAGGAGAGAGATGGCTCTTTCTGAGCAAAGGGACATCTAAGGTCTTGCATTGCCAACAGATAACAGGTAGGATAGAAATGGAGCAAAAAATGATGACAAAAGGAAAGGTGTTGGAGAAAATCATTTCTAGCCTGGCCCCCCTAGACCGAGTTTCTCTGAATGAGGGGCTGAGAATTTTTGCTAGGGTCAGGGATAAGGACATAGTTTGGTAGTAAGAGTGCTGGCCTAGCACGCAGCCCTGGGTTGGATCCCCAACACAGAAACAAACAAACAAACAAAAAAGAAAGAAAGAAAGAAAACAAAGGTTTGTGGTCTTCCCTAACCTCCACCACCACCACCAAGAGTGAGGATGGGAGGAGCAGCTCACAGGAGTATGTGGTTCTGGAGTACAGCCCTCACCAGGAAGCCCCAGGGCCCTTTGCCTGTAGAGTACAAAGCTAAACACATGAGCAGATCAGCACAGAGAGCAGCATGCCTCCTGTACAGATGTTGGAGAAGCCATGTAGGGTGTGTTGTGTAAACATGAGAGCAAGAGATAGTTACAATCCTACAGGTTGGGGTGGATGGGGGGTGCTCAAGAGTAGTGAAAGTAGGGGACAGGGACCAAGGTCCTATTAAGCCTCTTTCTGGAAGTTGCAGGTTGGGAGTGGAGGTCAGTCAGGGTGTTCCCTGGCCCTAGCTCAAAACCAATGAGACTGGAAGTCTCCTCTTCCCTCTAATAGCTCCCCCTAGACAGAACCAGGTGCCAGGTTTCAGGAGCAGTCCAGATGTTCAGGGTAAATGCAGCGAAGTGGAGCAGATGGGGCCTGAGATTCCTGTGGGGGAAGGCAGGAGAGGGCAGCAGCTGGAGTGTGTGCTGGGGCATGTGCTAGCACTGAAGTTGGCTCCAGCATGTGCCAGGGCATGCACCACAATGTGTCTAACACGTGAGACTTGGTCAGAAAACAGCCTGGATGCAGTGCTTTCCCTGTACCCCCTACTATGCTCTGTCCTGTGCTGCCTTCTGCTGTGTCAGGGCCTGAGGAACATTCCTTCCAGGCTTCGTGCTGTGCCAGCATGCAGAAGCCAGGAGAGCCTGCCCCTGCCAGCATCACTTCCCCCAGCGCAAGGCTTGGGTTTGGACTCAAACCCATCCCTCCACTCAGAGGTCAGAGTGGCCACTCCTGGGAAGGAGGAAGAAGGCCTGGCCTAGAAGCTTGAGTGAGACAGCCAAAGCTGTCCCCTCACTTTCCATCTCAGGGAACAACAGCTCATCTCTCCACCCAGAGCCTCAACTTCTAATCATGTCACCTCTACTAGTTTCCATAGCTCTTGGCCACAGTCTACAACTAATGTCAGAGTTCTGTGGCTTTCACACTCGCTTCCACTGGCTGCATCACTCACTCTCATCACACCAGCCTGGAGAATGGTGATGGCTCCACTTGGCAGATGAGCAAACTGAGGCACAGAGAAGCTGAAGCATATCCTAAAGCATGCCTCTGCTGCAGAGCCAGGATCCGAGCCTAAGTTTCAGTGACTTTGTTTTCCTTGTCTAAGAAATGAAGCCCTTCTGGCTTTGCATACTAATCATTTGCTTAGCTCTGAACAAGAATACACTTTCCCTCTCTCAGCCTCTATTTCCCCATTGCTGAATGAAAAGGCCTACATAGGGTTATTTTGAAGAACACTTCCCATTCTGCTTGGCTCTGATGCCACAACCACCCGAAGCAGTGAGGAACAGCTGTGTGCATTTGGTATCCTAGCTGAGGATAAGGCAGGGCAGCCCTTGGGCATGCTAGGGTTCCAGGATGCCAACAGCTTGATAGGCTATTGCAGTGGGCTCAGAATAGGGTCTGCTGGGGAGGGAGAGCTGAGGGAGGCCTGCTGAGAGAGTGGGAGGAGCTGGGCTGGCCAGAGCCAGACAGGCTGAGCCAGGCAGAGCCAGGCGGGCTGAGCAGAACAGAGCAGAACAGAGCAGAGCAGAGCAGAGCGAGGCTCAAAGCTCTAGGGCTTTACAAATGGATTTTGCTGAAATGGAAATTTCCACCCATCTCTGAAATGGAGCCTGGCAGGATGGCCAGGCCTGTTGGGGGCTACAGAAGCTAGGGGCATGGGTTGGGACAAGAGCCCAGTTGTCCAAGGCCCTCAGACCTGTCCACCCCACTCCATGCCACTCCCGTCGCCCCACTCCTCACTCCTCTCCCCTGCATGGCCCCCCAGAATCACAGGGACCTGCAGGATCATCACACTTTCTTATACCCTTCGCACTTTCCCCCAGGCACTTCATCTGCTTACACCTTTCACACCCAACACCCTCCACCTACTCATCAAGGGGCCTTTCACCCCCTTGATCCTCATGTCTTCCCTCCCTGGGTGCCCCCACCATATGACCTGATGACAGCTCCATTTCCACCTATGCTTCCTCTCCCACTCACCTGCTCACCCTTGGTCTCCCACACACCCTCACTCACCTGCGGGCCCTCTGCCCTTTTGCTCACCCTCCCCTGGGTTCCTCACTTGTCACAACCCTCCCCCTTGCCTCAGCCCCTACACCCCTTGCTCCCTCACTCTCCATCCATGCCCAACAGCCCCTCTGCACCTCATACCCTTCTCAGCAGGCTTCTCAGCATCTTCTGCTCCTAACCCAGCCTCACCTCCTATTTCGCACTGCTTGCCCATGCCCCATTCTCCTCACTCCCCACCCCCAGCTTGTAGCCCCCATCCCTAACCATCAGGGCCAAGCCTCTCCCAGGGAAGAGTGGGCCTCTGAAGTCAGACTCCTAACTCAGCACTTCCAGGCTGGGAGGACCAGGAAATTACCTAGTTTCTCTGAGATTATTTCCTCATCTGTAAGGTAGAGTTGACAACTTCCCTGCCTCTTGGGGCTGCTGTGTGCATGGAGTAGATCAGTATCTATAGAGCCCTCCACCTACCACACAGAAACGCTGATCACACTCATGGCCATTTTTGTAATTAGCTGATCTTCTGGTGGCAGACCAGTGGTGTAAACCTGCTCCTGCAGGCTCACTAGGCCTGAGTAACGAGAAGAGCTAACTGGGCTGCTAGGACATGTGGCAGTTGCAGCCTGTAAGAGGTAAGGCCGGGCCGGGCCGGTGAGATAGCTCAGGGGTCTAAAGCGCCTGCTTAGAGGTGAGGCCACTAATGTGTGGTGGAGCACGACCCCAAGACTCCAAGGAGCCTGTGCATCCTTTCCTCCCTAGCCACTGCCAGCCACAACCACTGGAGGGCAATATACATCCTCCCGTCCATGCTGGGGGCGTGGAGGGCTGGGGCAGCACCCAGGGGGGCTCTCTTAGGAACTGGAGGAAGGAAAAAGGCAGGGAACTGGTTGGTTCCCTGCTGAAAGAGTGGGGAGAATGTCAACAAGGGGGAAGGGCAGCGCACAGAAGCCAAGTGGGGGCGGTGTGGTGGGGGCGGGGCAGCGCACAGAAGCCAAGTAGGGAGGTGGGTGAGGCACGGTCTTAACTCGCTGAGGATTTCTTCCGGGGACTTTTAGGGCTTTGTGGGGATGAAGACCTGGCCTGGCACCATACCGCGAGACTTTGGAATTCCCAGGACCGTAGGGATATAGAGAGGCTCCTTCTGCCCAATGAGGAAGCTTGGGAAGGAGGAGCAAGCCGGCTGAACCTGAGTGCTGAACGACAGGTTAGAAGAACCCAGTATTTCCCCGCGAGGGTGGGGAATCCAGGTGGGGTGCAGGGCCTTACATAGCCAGGCCCTAGTCTGATCCCTCAGGGCAGGGTCCAAGCACTGTGGTGCCCTCGCCTCAAATCTAATCACATGTTGACTTATGATTCATTATTAATAAAGCAGGAGCTCCGAAGTGCTCCGAGCTTCCTCCTTCCCAGGTCCCAAGAGCCGGGCCCCAGTGTGCGGGAGGAATAGCTTGGTGGCAGTGGTGTTGGCCATGCTTGCCTTTCTTAGAACTAGCCTTGAATCTGGGGCCTGGGAGAAAGGGAAGCGACTGATAGGAAAGGAACTTCCCCCAAGTGGGGACAGGGAAGGGCACAGGGATACTGGCCAGCAGAGCAAGAAAAGGATAGGGACACCACCCCAACACCACCCCACCCCACCACCACCACCACCACCACCCCCACCTCCATAAGCCAGGGATTTGAAAGGCTGGGGATGGGCAGGGTAAGTGTAGGTGAGTGCCAGACCCGGGGGTGGTATTCATCTTGCCAGGTGTAGATCCTGTGCTTCTCTAAGGGGCTGTCTAAGAGCCAGGCTGAGCGCACAGTAGTGGTGTTCCTCCTGAATGGGTTTATATCACTGCCTACCCTGCAGTCCTGAACACCCAGAGCTTGGGAAGGGGAGGAGGCACTACAGAATTGACTTACTTTTCAAGCCTAAAGCCTGAATTCCTCCAGACCTGGCAGGCGGGCGGCAGGTGGGCCAGGCAGGTGGGTTCATACACAAGTTCCCCAGAGCATTGTGGGATGTTGGTTGTCACTAGGAAGCTACAAGGCTTGCCTTCACTTTCATTTTCTTTCCACAGGCAAGAAAAAGAGGAGCCTGTATCCCTGTGGGGAAGAGTGGCAAGAGGAAGCACAGTATCTGACCAGGTCTCAACCTGCAGTCCCTCAGAAGGACTGGGGAGGCCCAAGTTAAAATCCTGCTGTTGCTGCTGCAGCTGCTGCATTCCAGCCATATGCACCTTCGCACGTGGTTCAAACTCCCGGTTTTCTTATAGGAAAAAGGGATAAGAATAGTAATAGCAGCTGCATGAGCCGGTCTGTGTGCCAAGCACTGTGCTAAGCACTTTATTCTTTATATCCTCAGGCAACCCTCTAAGGTAAGCCCTGTTTATCCCCCCACCTCCTATTTTAAGGATAGGGCAGCAGAGGTTCACAGAGGTCATGTGATTTTCCTGTGATTACACAGCTGGCAAGTGAGAGGAGTGGGTCTGTGACCTCAAAACCTGGGGGGCTGTAAATAGTACACAGTATCGGAACCTGAGGATCCCTGAGAGCAAATGAGATAAAGCACATGAGGAAGTATCGAGTGCCTGACACCCAGTGAGTGCCCAAGAAATAATGTTGCTAGTATTTATTCATCTGCCCAGGTGCAAAGGAGTTTCAGGAATAGCAAGGGGCTGAGGAAGAGAGGGAGACATGGGCGGGTGGGGACCCAGAGGCAGCTGTAGCATGGATCTGGGTACAGGGTGGGGAGCTAAGGTGGGACTTGGGGGCTGGATGTGGACAGCACAGGCGGGCGAGGCAACCAGAGTAAAGGAAACAGAAATGAGTACTGTATTTACTTAAAGATTTTGCTCCAGTGATCATCTCATTGGCCAGACATTTGGTTTTCCCAGGCATCCCGGGGATGGAAGTCAGACAGCATTACTTCGGCAGCTCTCCTGCCATCCACCTCGGCCGTGGGTGCTTGCTCACTCGCTCCCGCTCCCGGGGCTCAGGATGTGCGTTTCTGCATATGAGGGGCGGCCAGCTACAGAGCTGTTCCTTGAGCTCCCTGGGAAGGCATGCACAGCAGCTGGTCGCTATCCCCTGCTGGGAGGCAGGAACAATAGAGTGCAACTCCACCATGTGCTCTCCTCCCTGTTCTGACCTTTCCTCCTGGGATGGGGGTGGGCAGTGAAAGGGACTAAGAGTAGCACTGAGTAATCCCCCCTATGTGTCCCCTAGCTACGTGGAGGAGAGGCCTGATGAGAGTGACCACCGGGCAGCTGCCCAAGCCCCCGTGGCTGAAGGGTGCTAAGGCTTCACTGGTCACCTAACGAACTAGAGAAAAGAGTATTTACCAGTACAAACCTCGGGGAGTAAGGGCTGCAGGGATACGTCCAGAAGCTGCTGGGTGCAGAGGGGAGATACCCAGGGAGCTCATTAAACCCTCTGCCCACTGAGGTAGGGGTCTTGGAGAGCAAAAGGGTTTCCATGTGCCTCAGCGGAGCTGGGGGTGGGGTTGGGGTCGCACCAGAATGGAACCATTTGGGTTGACAGAGGAGAGACTAGGGGTTGCGCAGCTAGCTCCCCCCACACTCTGTTCCTTCATAGCCTCTCTTTTAAACAAATGTGGAGTGAATATGGCAAGAAAGTCTGAAGAGGCACCAAACTATGAGTCGGCCCTTGGCTCTAAGTTTTCAAGCTGCACCTTTTGCAAAAGTGCCATAATGTGGGGCTGGGGAGATAGTTCTGTGGCACAAGTGCCTGCCTGGCAAGTGTAAAGTCATGAGCTCAAACCCTAGTCCTGCAAGAAAAAAAAAGTACCATTGACCCCATTGGTTCTTGACTTGGATCTCAGTCAGTCAGTCAGTCAGTCAGTCAGTCAGTCATTCAACAGATGTTTCTAAATACTTCCCATTTGCCAAGCACTGTTGCAGTCACTAAAGATGCAACAGGAAGCTGCTCCCCCCTTCCACTTATTATGGCCCCGCATGCTTCTGGGCTGGTACGTGTGTAGAGGCTTTTGTATCCCTCAATAGGATAGAGTGAGAGTGACCTGGAGGAGGCCTCCAGCTTGGTCTCTTCTGCACCAGGAAGAAGTCTGTGTTTCCTAGGTGACAAGGAACCCTGGTAGAAGTATCGTTTTAGGGTCTGTCTGTAGGGCAGCATTGGCTTCTCTGGTTTTCTCCAGCCTTCTCAACTTTTCATGCTCTTTGGACCCACTGTGCTCTTACATATTTAGTGTGTGTGTGTGTGTGTGGTGTGTGTGTGTGTGTGTTTACACTGGGGAGGGAGAGACAAGGGAGGCTCAGCATACCTGTTCACCTCGAAGAGGGTTGTGCAGAAAAATCAAGCTCTGCCCGAGCAGAGCTCTAGGCTGGGGAGCTGGGGTAGGGGTGCACAGCCAGCCAGTGATGCCACACTCTTCCCTCAGCCCTCTCTGCAGACCCCCTAGGCCAGAGGGCTAGAGGGACCCAGGGCTAGAACATCTTCCCTGATCTCCTTAGAGCAATGCTCCAGGTACAGCCCTAGGGCTCCACAGGGAGGCCTGGGAGGCAGGGCCTTGCTCCTCCCACCCACCTAACGCGACCTGCTGGACAGGGAGAGGAAATCCCTGAGGTGCAGTTTTTCGTTCTGTTCTGCAGCCTGACCCAGACCCTAACCTCTTAGCACAATGACAAGGAGCCACTGGGTCCTGACCACAGTAGCCATTGCAACCACAGCAGAGGAAGGCGGGGATAGGCCGGGACATACGTGGGGGAAACGAGAGGCTGAGCTCCACATGCCCAGAAGGGGAGCCTGTGTCTGCACCCCGCACCCCGCTGTCTGACAAAACCAGCTGCGTCCTTGCCGTCTCTATATTTAGTTGGAACTGGAAGCAAAGGAAGTTCGGGGGCCAAGCTACCAGCCCCAGCTCCCGCTGCCAGCACCCACGCCACGTGGTGCGGGGGCGCTGGAGGAGCCCCGAGTCCCAGCTCCTCCGCGAGGTGGCACCGCGCGCCCCTCCCACCTGCCGGCGCCGGCAGGGCCTGCTGGATCTGCAACTAGGGGCACACTCCGGCTGCGCGGCGGAGGGAGTGCGCCGCCTCCCCCTCTCTGCAGTCTTTTTGGCAAAGAAAGAGAAGGTGGAAAAGAAGAAAGACCCAGTTTAATCTCCTGAAAATAGGACTTTGGTGGCTCTGAGGTGCTTTCTTTTGTGGGCTCTTTGAATGGAGTCCCTGCTTCCTCCTTCAAGGTTTAAGCATCTTGACCTCTATTAAAAGGTGTTGGGTGCGGGCTCTTCCTCGGTGGGAGGCTTGAAGCCTGAGCCAGTGGGCTGTGCTTCACCCACCCCAACCGTGGAGTTGGGGCAGAGAAGGAGGAGTTTTAAATGTCCCCTCCTCCTGGGCGAAAGTACTTCCTGGCTGGCTTCTCTCAGCTTCTCCTGAGGATCAGAGAAAGGCAGTGGAGGTGGCCTTAGCGGGTGGTGATGAGAATGTGACCTCTGCAGTCTGCAGACAAACTGGGGCAACTCCTGACTCCCACCTGTGGTTCCATGATGCTGAGGAAGGGAACAAACCTCTCTGAATTTTTTAAAAAAATTTATTAGTACATGTTTGCAGTACAAACATTCATCATGGGGAGTTGGAACGTGAACATAACACATCTTAATTCTTTTTGAAATCTTCTTTCCCTCCCTTCCCTCCCCACCCCATCACTTGATCCCTCTCCCTTTTACAAAAGATCTATTTCCCTGTTAAACCTCTCTGACATTCTATTTTCTCATCTGTAAATTCTGTTTTCTCACAGTACCTAACCCATAGGGGGATTAAATGAGATAATGTGAGGAAAGACATACTAAGTACCCAACTCTTAGTGAAACTTCAAAAGCAGATTTAGCCCCATTGTGTGGTTCATCTCAGGCCCACGTGTTGGAAACCATAGATATTGAAAGATTCTCCAAGGGACGTAAGATTCCACATTCAAGAGCCATTCTACACTCCAATCCAGAAAGCAGGAGATCCAGGTGTTAAATCTTGTTACCTCTTATTCCATGGGCAGCAACCCTCCTTGGTTTCCCCCACCTACTTCATGAAGTGGTTAGGTCACCTGAGCTCTCTGCTGGGATATCTGAGGCTCTGATGAAGCTAAGGGGCTGGACTTTAGAGGGCAGATTCCAGGAAGGTGGGAAAGCCTCTTCCTACTCCTTCTCAAGAGCTGGTTTGGTCCATCAGCCAACATGTCAGCCAGCCAGCCGACAGAAACTGAGCTGCATCCCTCCACCAACCCGGGAGGCTGTTTCCATGGCAACTTCATATTTATCCACTTTAGCTCCTAATTAAGGGGAAAAGCATATAACATATTGGATGTCAAGGAGGCTTTGTGAGCCTCAATTTAGCGGCCCTGCCTGGATGTCAAACTCAAGCGTGATTGCTGTTAATCACCTCCCAAATTACCAAGACGGGTCACAAAGGGAAAGTTCCCTCCTCAGTGGGGGCAGCTGGACCCAGGGAGATGAGGTAGAGGTAGAGATGGAAAAGAGGCCCTGTTGAGTATCATGACCCAGGAGGCTTCTGGGTGAATGCTTGCTCTTTGGGTGTCGATTATGAGGCCTTTGGAGACAGTGGATAGGTCTGTTCTTATTGACCTGCAGTCAGCAGATCTCCACCCTGGAGACTCATGGATCAAGGCCCTTGGCCTGTAGAGGGTGACTGACCAATTGATGAACGAAGAGGCAAGGAAGGACCATCTGGTAGCTTCTGGTGTTAGAAGGAAGACTGACAGATGACCGTGTAAGCACAGCCTGACCTGGCATCCAGATGGATGGATGACTGCCACATGGCAGATGGATGGGCCAATAGGGGTTCATTAGGAGGGATGGGCCAGGGGTGCTAGATTCATGCTCTCTCAGGGGAGCACCCAGCCTTCCTACCTTAACTCAAGACCCAAGAACCAATTAGATCAGCCCCCACTGTGGTGCTTCTAGTTGACCACTGAGCTGTGGCCCAAAGCCTTGTTCTTTGGAAGAAGCTTTGAGCCCTGGAAGGCTGGGAGTTTCTTGACATGGAAGAAGAAAGAGCAGCTTGGGACATAGTGACCGCAGGGGCTGTGGCAGCCTTGCTGGCCTGATAGGAGGAGTTGCATGGCCTGGTTTCTGCAGATGTGGGCTGCAGCCGCCTGCTGAATAGAAGGCTATTAAGGGAAAATGCTTTGCAAGGAGCTGAGCAGCTGGGAGCCCAGTCGTGGGAGCACTGAAAGGGGGCTTTGTCCCTCTGGCCTCTGGCAGACGCTTGCTCCCAAGGCCTGTGTCTGGAAGACTGGCTGGTGGCAGGGCCAGGGGGTCACCCCGGGAAGGCTCATTCCCACCATTGCCTTCCTGCCCCTGGTCTCCTCCCCCAGTGCTGCCCAATGTCCAGGTTAACCTGGTGCTTCAGAGCACAGGCTTTTGGGATGGATGGAGCAGCAAGGTCATGTGCTGTAGGTGTGACGCCTTGGGTGCCATGGTGAAAATCTGGATGCCTCCGTTTCCTCATTTGCAAGATGGAACTAGTGAGAAGATCTTCTTGTGATAGGACAAAAACTGAGCAAGAAGAAAGAAGCTGAGGGATCGGCAGCGCTGGCCGGTGGACACCACGGAGTGCTGAACTTCATTCCTGTTTTCTCTGCCTCTGAAGCCTGCCAGGGCAGAAATTAGTTTTTCAGGTCTCACTTTCCCTCCTGCTGGCCCCCAACAACAGGCAGGACTCTTTGTTCAGAAGTGTGTGTGCGTGTGTGTGTGTGTGTGTGTGTGTGTGTAGAAAGAGAAAAGGATCGCTGGGCTCTATTCTAGAACCAAGTGCTCTGAAGAGAGTCCAAGTTCCAGCCTGCACCAAATGTCATCTCCTAGGCCAGGGACGCACTCAGAACCCAATGTCTACAGGGCTGTCCTACATAGAACTTTGCTCAGGTCAGTTCCTATGCTTGGACACTATCTCTCTCTCCTCCACCCAGCCAGCTTCCCCTGTCCTCTAGATGTTAGTGTAGATAAGGCCACCTCTGGGAAACCACCCCCAGACCAGGGATTCCCTGGGTGCCCCCTTGGTAGCACTGAGAAAGCATCTGTCCCTCCCTGGTTCCAGGGACCTGATTACTTATCTTTCAGCCCATAGCACAAGGCTCAGGCCATAGTGATCAAATCTATAAGTAGTTCTGATGAAGAAGTGAGTGAATGGGCCAGCAAGGTAGCTCAGCGGTCTAAAGTGCTTGCTTAGGCAACTGCAGGGACCATGGTTCCGTCATTGGCACCACATGCTGTGCCAGTCCCACCCCTAGGGCAAGCTGAGCGGGCCATAACATACAGAAAGAAAGAAAGAAAGAAAGAAAGAAAGAAAGAAAGAAAGAAGAGAAAGTTTAAAAGGGGGGCTGGGGAGATAGCTCCGTGGCACAAGCGCCTGCCTGGCAAGTTCAAGGTCATGAGTTCGAACCCTGGTCCCGCCAAAAAAAAAAAAAGTCATAGTTTTTTAAAAAAAGTGAGTGAATGAATAAATGAATGATTGGATTCTGCAGCCCAGGGCAGGGAGGCAAGGGGTGGCTGTCTGGTGGGGGGCAGAGGACAGACTATACCATAGCAGGTTTCGGGTTGACTTTCTCTCCTGGGACCTGTCCTGAGGTCAGGCTACCAGTGTTTACAGCCAATTGTTACCACGCTAATGCTTACTGGAGATAGCTAGTGCCAGCATCAGCCCCTATGCTCAGCACTTTACACACACACACACACACACACACACACACACACACACACACTTTTCGCCTGCTGCCTCATTGAACTTTTTTTTCTTGTAGTGCTGGAAGTGAACCTAGGGCTTCATGCGTGCTAGGCAAGTGCTCTACCACTGACCTGCACCCCCAGCCCCCTCATGAAACTTTTTCTAGAGACAGCTTTTGAACTCACTCACTGTGTTAGGTGGCCTCAAACTCATGGTGAGCTTCCTTCCTCAGCCTCTCAAGTGCTGGTATCGTAAGTGTGTGCCACTGTGCCTGGTTCTTAGGATTCTTAAAGCAGCCTGAGATAGGTAGCAGAATTATCTTCATTTTCCAGAATAGAAAATAGGCTCAGATTGTGAAGACTGGCTCAAGGCTACGCTGCTAGCCAATGTGGGTAGAAGGATGGTTAGTCTCGGGCATGTCATTGGCTCTGGAAGAACTGCTAAGCATTAGGCCATCTTGCCTTCCCCAAAGGAGGGGGTGGAAGTCACCATTCCCCCCTCCCAGGAAGTGGAAGTTGCTGGGAAATGAAGCTGGAGAAAGTTCAGCCTGTTCAGTTAGCTTCTGGTGAGCAACCACAGCGCACCGGCAGGAAATGAAGAGCTGGCGGCCAGCCCGGCCAGCCAGCTCTCCATCTGAGCAGGCAGACAGACAGACCGACCCCAGGAAGAGGGGTGGGTGATGACAGTGAGCTGGGAGGGTGCCAGCCTGTGTGGTAGTACTGGCTGGCGTTCGTCACCGGGTAGCTTGTGGTGGGCCCTTGTGTTAAGAACTGTTCTTGGAGGGGCTGTGTGGAAGCCTTGCATACTCCAGGTTGCATCCCTGGGCCCTTCCCTGTGCAGCTGGTGGTTCCTTGGCACCCAGAGCACCAACAGGAACCACTCTTTGCCTGTCTCCAGAGAGGACATCTTCCTGCTTCTCAGGGCTGGGCAGAGCACTCCAACATGCCTGTTCTCTTTCAACTGTAGGATGCCACACTTTCAGGCTGCCTTCTCTCCCAACGAACGTCAATGCCATCCTTTTAGCAGAAGCAGAGTCCCACTGTCCGCTGGAGACCCTGAGGGCCACCTTGTCTGATTGTCCACCGGGCTGGAAACAGCAGCCCATTAGGTTTAGCCCTTGGCTGTGTAGAAATTACCCGTCGAGGTGTGAGAAGCACAGTGGTGGCACTGCTCAGCCAAGTGCTAATTTCTTGTCATTCCTCAGGAGAAGCATGGCTTCTTAGCTGTGTGTGGGCAGCAGGGCCCTGACCACATCTGCACAAATCCTCAGAGCTGGGAGCTGCTCATAGCAGGACGGGCCTAGGCTCTGCCACTCAGAGCTGGGACCCTGGATGCTCTCAACAGTGGGAGGCACCATCCTGTGGTTCCCATGGCTGGATGATTTGGCCCAAGCCAGCAGCCCTCTAATGGCACTGTCTTGCCCAGGTGGCCCGAGACAAAGTCAGTTGCAGGACATTGTGCCAGGGTGAAGGGCTGGCATTAGTCACTTAGAAGGTCAGAGTATGGTTGGAAAAAGGGTTATATCAGGGGCCATGGAAATAGCTCAGTAGAATAAACTCTGGCCTGGCAAACGCAAGGGCCTGAGTTCAATCCCTGGTCCCACAAAAAAAAAGGGGGGGTTATATCAGGTGAGAAATAGGGCCTAGGAGGAAATAGGGGGCAGACTTCCTTCTGAGATGTGTGTTAAAGAGCTAAGCTTGGGCTTATGAAATATGGTCAGGGTTAGGTGAAGATCATACAGAGGGGCTGGGAACACTGCTCAGTGGTAGAGCGCATGCTTAACACACACAAGGGCTTG
Organism: Capromys pilorides; assembly: GCA_004027915.1. NCBI lineage: Eukaryota > Metazoa > Chordata > Mammalia > Rodentia > Capromyidae > Capromys > Capromys pilorides. The sequence goes on from PVKN010006490.1 coordinate 21,313, forward strand.
GGTTCAATCCCCAGATGTGTGTGTGTGTGTGTGTGTGTGTGTGTGTGTGTGTGTGTGTATGTGCTTAGTTTGGACCTAGAATTTGCCCAAAAGGTTCCTATGTCGACGGTGGTGCTTTTTAGGAGTGTTTGGATCATGCAGGGTCTGACCTCTTCAATGGCCTGATCTCCTGTGGAATTCATAATTCGATGGCATTATTTTGTTGGTTTTTGGTCTTGCATTGCTTTTGAGACTATCTTGCCATGTAATTCAGGTTGGTCTTGAGCTCTCTATGTGGACCAGGCTGGCTTTGACCTTGAGGCAATCCTCCTGTCTCAGCCTCCTGAGTGCTGGGATTACAATGGTGTATCACCATGCTGGAGTATTTCTGTTTTTGTTTGAGAGAGGGAAAGTTTATTGCATTACTGGTAGGTTATGGAAAGGTTAAGACCCAACTGGGAACATAGGTAGTCCACTAGGGGTGTGCCCGAACCTGTCCTCCCTCTTCCCATTTCTGTCTGTGTCTGTTTCTGTCTCTCTGTCTCTCTGTCTCTCCCTGTCTCTCTGTCTCTGTCACTGTCTCTGTCTCTGTCTCTCTCTCTCTAGCTCTCTCTCTCTAGCTCTGTCTCTCCTTTCCAGTATTCAAGAGGTTAGCAACTTTCTTTCTTTCTTTCTTTCTTTCTTTCTTTCTTTCTTTCTTTCTTTCTTTCTTTCTTTCTTTTAATATTGGGCCTGCTCAGCCTGCCCTGGGGGTGGGGCTGGTGCAGCATGTGGTTTTGGGGATTTAACTATGGTCCCTGTGGTTGCCTAAGCTTTCCTAAGCAGGACCTTTGACCAATGAACCATCTCGCTGGCCCTCTTTCTTTCTTTTTATAATTTTTTAAAAATGTATTTAGTATAGGGTCTACAGGGTCTCATGATGTAGATCAGACTCTTAGTGACTCTCCTGTTTTCAGGATCCCAAGTGCTAGGATTACAGCCACGTGCCACAACACCTAGTCTGAATCACTATCTCAGTGTGCCCTGGGGGTGAGGCTTGCATGACACACCGGGTATCAAACCTTGGTCCCTGCATCAGCCTAAGCAGGTGCTTTGGTCCACTGAGCTATCTGGCTGGCCCTGAGGTTAACAATTTTATTTCACATGATGGTTCTTCTTCATCTCAGACCTAGAAGCAATAGAGTCAGCCTGCCATGGACTATACCTCCGAAATGATGGGACAGAATAAATCTTTAGTTCTTTATTTTGCATCTCTTTCTTTCTTTCTTTCTTTCTTTCTTTCTTTCTTTCTTTCTTTTTTCTTTCTTTCTTTCTTCTTTCTTTCTTTCTTTCTTTCTTCTTTACAGTACCAGGAATTGAACTCAGGACCTTACACTTACCAGGCAAGTACTTACTCTACTGAGCTATCTCCCTGGCTATTTTAGTTCTTTAAGTTGATCTCCTTAGGTATTTTGTTACAGTGATAGATGGCTAACACATATGTATAAAATATATTGGGGTTGAAGTTGAAGACGGGGTTAGGATTATGGATTATTATCAATTTGATTATGTTTGTTTTAGTCTTTTTGAGACAGGCTTCCCTGTGTAGTTCAGGCTAAGCCTACTTTGTAGCCTAGGTTGGTCTTGAACTCACATGGATCCTCCTGGCTCAGCCTCCCAACTGCTGAGATTGTAGGCATGCACCACCATGCCTGGTTTTCAATTTGATTTTGGTATTAGGAATGGGATTAGGGAGGGCCAGCCAAATAGCTCATTGGATTAAAGCACCTGCAAGCAGGTTTAGGGGCCTAAGGTTTGATCCCTAGGCCTACCATGCCGGCCTTGCCCCCGGGGCACACTGAGATGGCAACTGAGACTGGGTGTGGTGGTGCATCATCTGTAATCCCAGCTCTTGGGAGGCTGTAAACAGGCAGAACACTATGAGTCCTATCTAGTAGTGAGACCCTGGACACCCTGTAGACCCTTCCCTAAAATTAAAAAAAAAAAAAAAAAAAAAGGAATGGGATTAGGGTTAAATTTCTAGTTATATGAAGGTTGAATTTAGGGTTCAAGGTGAAGAGAGAATCAATAGTGTTATGGTTGAATTGTAGGCTTGTTGTTGGTAGAAAGGCTGGAGTCAGAGAGAGTGTTGATTTGGCTCTGAATTAGACTTGACTTCTTGCCAAGATGACTCAAACCTGTGATCCTAGCACTCTGGGAAGCTGAGGCAGGAGAATCAAGTCTGACCCTAGCCTGGACAACTGGAGAGAGAGAGAGACAGAGAGAGAGAGAGAGAGAGAGAGAGAGAGAGAGAGAGAGAGAGAGAGAGAGAAGAAAAATAAGAACTAGACCTGGAAGTGATTGTGAAGCAGTGGGAAACAAACTTTCTATTTACTTACCACAATGTGGACTTTCTTTTTTTATTATTATTATTATTTATTTATTTGCTTGGGGTTTTTTTTATTTGTTTCTTTATTTATTTATTTTGTGGCTGGCTCAGCCTGCCCTGGTGGTGGGGCTGGCGCAGCATGTGGTGCTGGGGATCGAACCACAGTTCCTGCAGTTGCCTGAGCTTTCCTAAGCAGGCGCTTTAGACCACTGAACCATCTCGCTGGCCCTGTGGACTGTCTTAGTGAGTAGAAAACTCAAAACAAAACTGCGGCTCTACCTCAGGTTAGCGGCCACCTGCCACCATTCTTATCCCTTATCTCCATCTCTCCACCACCACCTATATCTCCCTCAACTTTCATCTGTTGCTCTTGAACAAGGCCAAGATTCAGATGTTACCTCCTTACTCATCACAGTGGATGTGACTGTCTGCGGCTAGTACAGGGTCCTTTTCCAGGCAGCTCTTGCTCAGTCCTTCAGGCAGGAGCAGAGCTGAAAACAAGGCATTCTGGGTAGGTTCCATCAGCCAGGCCTTCCTCCGAGGGGTTAAAAAGGCATGGAGTGCCCCTCCCCTCCTTGCTAGCCCTTGCCAGGGCCCTGACCTCACCCCTTCCTTCTGCAGAGGCCTCAGCCCTTGCATGCCCCCTCTCGATTCTCAGGGTGACAACCTGACATCCTCTAGCACTCAGCGCTGGGGTCAGGCTTTTACCGCTGTCTTTGGGGGGGACTGTGGCGCTCTCTCTCTCTGCACTCCCCCGCCCAAGTGTCCCTTCATGCAGAAGCACGCATCAGGGCATAAAGCAAAGGATGACTGTGGCACTGTGATGCCTTTTAAATGCAAGCAATTAGTGGCTAAATAAAATATAGAACAAGCATTTCTGCCTGCTCCTGGCAGGGACTTACCGAACGCTGGCAGGGTTAGGGACTCTGGGAATGTACAGATGGGGGTGGGGAATGGTGAGAGTCCCAGTTGTGGGCCTGAGGACTCTCGCTGGGACAGGGTTGCAGAGAATCGAGGCCTGTAAACCCTCCAAAAAAAACTTCCCAGGGCTGGGGACATAGCTCATCAGCACAGTAGCTTGCCTGGTGAGTGTAAGGTCCTGAGTTCAATTTCAGCTACAAAAACAGAACAACAACAAAAACCTTCACTGCCTCATTAGATTTGGGATGTCTTGGTGTGCCAAGGGACATCAGGGTACCAGAACAACATACCTCAGCTGGGTGGTTTTAAAATGGAAATTTATTTCTTATGATTCTGGGGGATGGAAAGTCTAAGATTGTTATGATTTGTGTCTAGTTGTCCCCACAAAGCCTCATGCAATCATGGGGTGTGGACTTCTAGAGTTTGAGACTTGGCTCATGATCCACTGGGATTATGTGTTTTACTGATGGGATTATGGGTCTGAGTCCTTCTGGGATTATGGGTGTGACCTAAGGCAGATAGGCTGAGGGGGAGAGCCTGAATGTAATATGAAGAGAGACAGAGAGACAGACTCTTGTTGTTGCTCTCTGGTGCCCTGGTTGGTCAGTTGTCTCTGTCGCAATTGTTTCTGTTCCGCTGCCATGAACTGGAAGCTCGCTATCCTGTTCCACTCAGCCTTGGGGAAACTAAATATGGACTGAAACCTTCAGTAACTGTGAGCTAAATAAACCTTTCCTTCCTTCATTTTGAGTGTCGGGTATTTGTCCCAGCAATGAGTAAAAAGTAACTCAGACAAAGATCAAGGCCCTGGAAGGCTGGATGTGGGGGAGAGCCAGCTTCCTTTTACTCAGCACCTCACGTGATAGCGCAGCACATGGACTCTCTGGCCTCTGCTTATGAAGATACTAATCTTATCCGTGGGTTCTTAGGACCTAACAGTCTTCTAAGGGCCTCACCTTCTAGGGCACATAAACATTCAGTCCATTTCAGGGAAGCACAGGGACACTATAAGGGTCTCAAGGGAGGGTCCTGCCAAGTAGCGAGGGTGAGAAGACTGCAGTTCTGGAACATGACAGACCTGGGTTTGCATCATGGCTCTGCTACTGTGTTAATCAGCTGTCCATCACTGTGACAGGATGCCTGTGATAACCAACTTACAAAGAGGAAATGTTTATTTTTGGCACACAGCTTCAGAGGCTTCAGTCCATGATAACGACCCGTTGTTTGGGGCCTGTGCTGAGGCAGACTGTTGTGGCAGGGAATGTGTGATGTTCACTTCATTGGGGGAGCAGAGAGAGGAAGAGCCAGGGTTCCAATCTGCCTTTCAAGGACACACACACCCCCCCCCAGTGACATCATTTTTTTCTCACTGTCTCCCAGTAGCACCACAAGCTGGTACCTAAGCCTTCAACCTTGGGGATCATTTAAGATCCCAACCATGACAGCCACTGCCCAGCTCTGTGACTTAGGCAGATTACTTATCTTTCTAAGCCTCAGTTGCTTTGATCACAAAATGGGGACAGTGGTGTGCCAACCTCATAGTGATATTGTTAAATATAAGCGAGGCACTTAGTGAGCCATATTCCTTAAAAGAGTGACTCCCCCCAGAAGGCAGCAAGACTGATGTATTGAAAGCATTAGAGATGCTGCTGCCAGGTCCTGGCATGGGTGGGAGGGCAGGCCTTGGAAGGGAGCTGGAGCCCCAAAAAAGGCCCACCCAGGCTCACCTGAGAACCAGAGGCCCTTTACTCCCTGGTGCCCCCTTAGATGTTCCACAGAGATACAGGTGAGTGGGTTCTTTTTTTGGGGGGGGTACCGGGGTTTGAACTCATGACCTTGCACTTGTGCCATGGAGCTATCTCCCCAGTCCCCAAGTGGGTTCTGACTATTAGAGGATGAAAGAAAGAGTCAGGCATGGTGGCACACGCCTGTAATCCCAGCACTTGGGAGGCTGAGGCAGGAGGATTGGTGTGAGTTTGAGACCAGCCTGGGCTACAAAAGTGAGTTCAAGGCCAGCCTGAACATAGTGAGACCCTGTCTTAAAAAGACCAAAAAAAAAAAAAAAGAAAAGAAAGAAAGCGAACACAGACCTGGTAGCTCTGGGAGCAAGTTTCCCCTTCAGCCCTCCACCCACCACCATCCTGCTGTGATGCCATACAGAGGCAACCACCTTGGGTGACTGAAGGTCCTGGAGCCTCAGTTTCCCTTGAGGCACAGCTTTAACAAAGTCATGTCCCTCAAACACCTTAGCTGGTAATGTCCTGACAGACCTCAGCTCCTCCTTTCCCTCCTACCCCCGCCCCATCTTTCCCAAACTGCTCCTGTGCTGAGCAGTCATTCTGTGACTGCCGTGGGAGGGCACAGAAGAGTCCAGTCACTTGGCCCCCGCTCCCACATGGACCCCATCCTGGAGCTCCAGCTCAGCCCTTTTCTTTAAATAAAAGAATGACGTCATCCTTGTGCTGCGCTGCCGCTGCCGAGCCAGGAGGAGGTGATCTGCGATTCCGTGGAGGGGAAGTGAGGAGCTGGGGCTGGGGCTGAGGAAGCCTTGGCTAATGAAGGACAGATACTGTGACCCTCTGGGGACCCTGGTGTGTGTCTACTGGGGTCTGCGCATGCATACATGTTGGCAAGTGGGAAAACTGCAAAAATCACAAAAAGAGCAGAGATGGAACTTTACGGTACAGCTAGAAAAAAACAGCTCGCAGATAACATGGTGGCGTTTGCCAGGTCTAGACAAGGATCTTTTTGTCTCTGAGCCTCCGTTTTCTCATCTGTAAATGTGGGTAAGAGTGGTGTTGGCCTTACAAGCTTTTTGTGTGGAAGAGACAATGGCTGTGTTGGCCTGGTGCCTGGTAGGAGTCCGGTGGGCAATGGCCTTGGGAGTGTGACCAGGCAGAAGCAGTGTTGGCAGCAAAAGGACCCTGGGCCAACAGCAGCAGGAGGGTCACCCGGGTCAGCTCATCCTCCCTAGCAGGAACCCTGGGCCCAGGCTTTAGCAGATCATGGGTGCGCAGTCCCCTGCTGGCTCCTGTGGGTCCTGGGACTCCCTCTGGGCACAGCCTGCTCCTTTCTGCAGAAGTTCCAGCTTCTCGAGGCCTGCCCTAGGGTTTGCTAGGGCGGCTCCTGACTGTTTGAGCAATGCCTTATCTTTCCCCTTTTAAGTTTGTTTTCTTCCTCTCCCTGTTTTTCTTTCTATTTCTGTCTTTTGTCCCTGTTTCTGATCTATCTCAATTCAGTTTCTATCCCTGCCTCTCCTTCCCGGGTTGCCTGTCACACACCTGTGTGTGTTCCTGTCCTGCTTGACAGAAGCTCTTGCTGCCCCTACCGGTCCCCAGATCTTGCTTCATCTCACACTGTGCTTTTTCTGCTCCCTAAAAGGTGAGTCTGAATCCTGGAGCAATAAAGGGCTCAGGGCAAGATTTGTTGTCCTGAGGGGGAAGGGCCCCCACCCACCCACGAGGGGCACAGCCCTGGCTCTCTGTGCTTCCTGAGCATGGATGTGTGTAGGCTCAGGGCAGAAGGCCCAGCTTGCCTGTCATCTGGAGAGACGTGTGTGCAAAATGTTAGTTCTATGGCTCTGATTCAGCTCCGGGGTGGCTGGCTGCAGAACACAAATGACAGAAGGGGGTGATGGGGCCCTGGGAAACAGAGCTTGCCTGGCTAGAGATGGAGTTGTGGATCTGGGCAAGGGACCTGAGGCTACCTGAAGAGGACCCTAGGTGGGGTCATGGAGGTGGGGGTGGAGGTCAGGGCACCACTGATACATAGATGGGGGGGTGCAGGGCTGGGGAGATAGCTCAGTAGAATAAGTGCCTGCCTGGCAAGTTCAGGGTCCTGAGTTCAATCCCCGGTACCCGGGGTTG
>PVKN010006491.1:0-28429 GCA_004027915.1 Capromys pilorides
TCCCACCTGCCTCAACCCAGAGCCTCACTGGGTGGTGCTGGCGAGATTGGGGCGCTCTGGAGGCCCCTGAGGCAGGGCCAGCAGGGCACACACAGATCCAGTGGACGGGAGAGGAGAAGTTGGGCCACACTGCTGTGAAAGTTGGTTCATGTCACCTGTTTGCCAGGAGATGGCACTGCCTGTTGGGAATTTGAGGTGTCTGGGTCCTCTTTGCTTATGGTCATCATGGGTTAGAATCCAGTTGGCCTGGGCTTGGGCTCACAAGGACGGTTTGCTCCAGCCTGTGGGTGGCCCACCCTGTCGTCTAGGCTGAAGCAGACAGTAAGGCCTCTGCTCCTGTTCATGCTACCTCCGCTGCAGTCCGAGGGGTGTATTTGTGCTGGGACAGAATCAGGTATTCTGGGAACAGTTTTCTCCCAGTAGGGCCTGTCTGTGCAGGAGTGTGCATCGAGGGGTACCCTGTGGGTCTGGAAAGGAGGGACCAGGAGAGCCAGAGACCAGCTGGGAAAGGTTGGGTGGGGTGTCCTCAGGCTGCCCTGCAACTAGCCACACTTGGAAGGGAGGCTGGTGGGGCGAGCGGGACTTTCTGTTCATCTTCTGCGATTAGAAAAATCACAGAGTTGGCAAATAAAGGAAAGTGGTTGCCTAACCTAGAGGAAGAGAAAGCGGGCAGCTGTGTTGAGAAGGAGCAGAACCCGTGACTGGCCAATGCGCAGCTGCTCGCTTTCACCCTCGCGTGTTGAGCGTGCACCGTGTGCATGGGCTCCAGTGGGGTGGAGTAGAAGCCTTTCACCCCACTGCTCCGGGGCATCTGGTCGGTCGGGCTCTAGCGTTCACCCCTTGGGTGTTGGTGTGGAGGAGGTTCCTGGAGTAGGAGCACTCAAACACTTCATGGTGGGAGTTTGGCTGAACTGTGGTTGCCAGGCAGGGCCTTTGAGGTGGGAAGAGAGGAGGAAGAAATGGACCTGCCCCTCTGGGCAGCGTGTCAGCACCTGGAACACCAGGCATCGTGCCAGGACCTGCCGCTGCCCACACTTCTCTCATCTTCTGCCCGAGTCATAGTGCTCATTAACCCCGTGTCACAGGTGGTAAGGTGAGGCTCAGTGGAGGTGGCTCCCAGGCGTGCCCAGGAGTGGCGGGGCGAGATCTGAATGCAGGTCTTTTGCCTCAGCCCAGGGGAGCTGGCATCATCTGGGAGACAGGTCTCTCGTTCTGGGCCACCACAGACACCAAAGAAATGTTTTAAAATTCGGGTTGCCAAGGAAACCCTCCAATCCCCTGGGCTAATGATTTAACAACAGATGCCTGGCTGTGTTGCCACCACTCTAGTTCTCCCCCAGCAGCCTGGTCCTAGCCCGAGCCCATTCATGGAGACCTACCTGGTCCCTGGTCACAGATACTTCAAAGTCTGGGGTTCTCAAAGGCAGAGAGGAAGCCAGCTTGTGCTTCTCTCCCAGAAGCACACTCGCCTAAGGCGCTTGGAGGCCCCTCTGGTGGCTGATGCGTGCTCACGTGGGGTTCAGTCTTCCTGGGTCAGGGGAAGTGGGGCTCTGTGTCAGCGGACAGTGTAGCCTCCCTGGTGGCAGGGAGGTAATGAAATGCATTTGTCTTTTATCAGTCTGGGGTCTCAAGCTCTTCAATGATGATAGGGCTGTTTTCTCTCAAACAGAAACAAATGTTGCAAATACCAGACCACATATTAAGAGGGGGGTGGGGTTCTATTGCTAAAACAAAACTCCTGAGGTTAACGCCTAATAAAGAAAACAGATTTGTTTATGTAGCTCACAGTTTTGAGGCAAAAATCCCAAGATTAGGAGGCCTTGATGGGGCCTTGCTGGTGAGGGCCTTCTAGGCCAAGCCACACCATAGTGGTGGCATCTCGGTGGCCATGCATGTGACAGAGGTGACCACTGCAGGGCAAACGAGGGCCACAGAGGTCTCCACTCCTTGCAGCAGGTTCTTAGTGTCCCATACAGAGGGTCCGGCTCACCACCCGTGAACCTTTGCAGATGCACTGGGGGTGCCTGTGCACCACAGTGGCAGTAGAGAGGAAGAGCAGGTCCCCACGCAGCTGCCGCACTTGTGATGTTGACATCTGCTTGCGGCAGCGGAGCTACCCACCACACACACCTGGCGTCGCCCACTCAGCCCTCCCGTCACCCTGTCCCCAGGCGGGAGGACTCGGGGCTGGTGCTAGCGTTTACTTTGCTCCCAAGCTTAGACCAGGGTGAAGCGTTCTTAGCCTTCTGTACCTGTGTCTGTGCATTTCGGGACTGACACCGCTGCAGGATAAATTTTTAAGTGGCCAGGTGCTGAGAGGATCCGTGCAGATTCGGTGGTTGCCAGGCATCACCACTACCTCCCAGTGGGCTGTTTCCCCGCACTCTAACCCTGAAGCGATGCACAGTGCATGTCTCCTTGATTGTTTCTGCACCTTCCTGGGGCTGAACTTTTTCTTTTCTTTTTTTGTGGTACAGGGGATTGAACTCAGGACCTTGTACTTGCCAAGCAAGCACTTATTCTACTGAGCTGTCTGCCCATTCCCTGAACTTTTTCTCTTCTTTTTTTTTTTTTTTTGGCAGTCCTCTTGCCTCAGTCTCCCAGAGTGCTTGGATTGCAGACTGACTTCACCATACCCAGCTTAATTCAAGCAGCTTTACATCTATTTGTAGTTTTTCTAGTCACTGAATCTATTTTTGTTATGCCCCTTCTAGTCTGTTTGCTTATTTCTGCTTGCATGGAACCTACAGCCTCATCCTAAGTATGTGCTCCACTTCTCCCATTGAGCCACACCCCACTTGGGGCTGGGGGGCTGCTGGGGCTTGCAGCAAGGAGAGCTGAGCTACATCCCTAGCCTTTTTGTTTTGTTTTATCAGTCTTGTTCAGTTCTGGCAATTGAGTACTGGCCATACCATGAGCCAAGCCCTGCTCCCCGCCTGTTTTTTGTTTTTTTTTTTGTCTTTTTGAGACAGGGTCTCACTATGCAGCTCAGGCTGGTCTCAAACTCGCACTGATCCTCCTGCCTCAGCCTCCCAAGTGCTGGGATTAGAGGGGTGCACCACCACGCCTGGCTTTCCCCGACTGTTTTTTGAGATGTTTTACTAAGTTGCCCAGGCTGGGCTTCTGCTGGCATTATCTCCTGCCTCAGCCCAGAGCCTCAACCCGGTGCTTGGATTACAGGCGTGTGCCACCACACCTGGCTTCTCTGGTGTTTTATGATACAGCACCATGCAGAGGCCCTCCACCCTCCACCCGCCTGAACAGTCTACGCTCACACACCTGCTCCTTCAGGTGTATCAGTGCTTTTCTCCCTGTCAGTGTTAATCCTGTTCCCCCTTCAGCCAGAGTCTGCCTGTGGCCCCTGCACTCAGGCGCTAAGGAAGCCCTTATTCTTGTTAGCTGCTTGCCCAAGATGGTGACTCATGGCTGTGCCAGAATCACGAGTATCATGACTTGGGAGTCCAAAGTCACCAGGCAGAGCTGACTTAAGGGTTTCCTCTACCGGGTGGGGAGAGCAGAGCCCTGGGCAGACTGGAAGAACCGGAGGAGCTCAGGAGCTGACCAGCTCTGCCCCTCTCCCACATCACTATCGTGATGGGCAGGGGGCTGGTGGGCCCTTTTTTGTTTTGTTTTGCTTTTCGTTTTTTGGTTTTTGATTATCACTACAAAGTTTGGACTTGTAGCGTTCCTGTTTTCAGTTTCCCCAGGGCTGGGATTGCAGGCCGACGAGGCGGTCACTCAGCACACGTGGGGGCAGGGCGGACACAGCATGTGATCTGACTGGACCCTGTGCTTGCCTAAGCAGGTGCTAAATCTGCTGAGCTATCTCGCTGACCCTGGTTTTGGGTTTTTTGTTTTGTTTTGTTTTTTTGTCTTTTTGAGACAGGGTCTCACTATGCAGTTCAGGCTGGTCTTGAGCTCATTTTTGTAGCCCAGGCTGGTCTCGAACTCACACTGATCCTCTTGCCTCAGCCTCCCAAGTGCTGGGATTATAGGCGTGCTCCACCATGCCCAGCTTGTTTCGGGGGCTTTTTGTTGTTGTTGTTGTTATTTTTCAGGACCAGGGTTCAAACTCTCGACCTTGCACTTTCCAGGCAGGCCCTTGTGCCACAGAGCTATCTCCCCAACCCTGGTTTTTGTTTTTTGAAAAAGGTCTCACTGTGTAGTCCAGGCTGGCCTAAAACTGGCAGTAATCCTTCTGCCTCAGCCTCCTGAGTGCTGGGACTACAGCATGCAGACCAGGTGTAGCTGGTAACAGTCTTTGTTTCCGCATTTTCCCTACCTACTGCTTTCTCTGAGGACACTGCCCCTGAGAGGGCCCTGCTGTCTTAGCGCCAGTTGGGGAGCAGTCTCCCACACTGTTCAAGTCTTTGCAGCTTAAAAATAGCGGAAAGGGCCATGACTTGTTCAGTCATAGAGCAGTGCCAAGCTGTCTGTGCCCTGGCTCTGGCCATCAGCCTTGGAAGGGACCCCTGGGGTGATCAGAAATCAGGGACTGCAGAGTAAAGGGCTCATCAAGGGCTCATCGCCTAGTGTGACACTCTGAAAGTGGCCTCAGTTTAAACACGCTCCTTCCCCCTCCCCCCCAATGTGATAGTCTGTTATCAGAGTAAACTGTTACATATCCACTGCCCCAGGCGTGGCGGCACACACCTGAGATGCCCACACGAAGAAGGCTGAGTGAAGCTGGAGGACTTCTATGAGTTTGAATCCAGCCTGAACTACATAGGTCAAGCTTGGAGCAGCTTAGGTTACATGGGAAGGCTGTCTGGAAAAGGGTCTGCCAGATAGCTCAGCAGACTGAAGCAGGCACAGGGACTGGGGTTCGATCCCTGCCCCTGGGGCACACTGAGATGGCAAGTGATACTGGGCATGGTAGCTGAAAACAGGAGGATCACTTTGAGTCGGATCTGTGTAGCAAGACCCAGCAGACCCTGTACTAAATAAAAAAAAAAAAAAGAAGTGTCTGGAAAAACATAGCGGGGGCCCTGGTCTGCGGGCACTTTGTGCACGTGGAGGAGCCACCCTCCTGACTCCTGTCTGTCCTTGGCAGGTGGGTCCTCGCCCAGCTTCAGGATGTGGCGGTCCTTGGCGCCTCTCTGTTTGCTCCTGGCACTGACCAGTGCCTATGACGCACCTTGGTTCCACCCATTGTCAGACGAACTGGTCAACTACGTCAACAAGCTAAACACAACATGGCAGGTGAGCGGTGTGTGTGTCCCTCAGCCTTGCTGCCAGCTCCCGAGGGACGTGGTCTGTCCTAGAGGATGACTCTAGGACCACAGCACTTCCTCCCTATCGCATTCACCTTGTGTGTGTATATGTGCATGTGCAGTTGTAGAGGAAGAAGTGGGCTTGGCCATGTGTGTGTCCAGGGAACAGGTGAATCCTGGGAAGCCTCTAGGGGAGTGTGAGGTACACATGAGTGCCCCAAGTCTGGCACTGCACGAACTGAAAGATGAGGAAGGAGCCTTGACCAGGACTGAGGGTGGGTTCCTCTTCTCAGCATAAACATGGGCAGGCAGACCTGTGCATCTGAGCTGGGGGAAGCCCTGGCCTCCCTAGGGTGGGCCCTGTGCAGGACAGCGAGTTCAACCACTAAAAGCCAGAGGAGGCCTGGTCAGTGGGTGACTGTCTTGGTGGCGGCTCTGTTCCAGGCTGGACACAACTTCTACAATGTGGACATGAGCTACGTGAAGAGGCTGTGTGGCACCTACCTGGGTGGGCCCCGGCTGCCACAGAGGTGAGTGCCTGTGACAGGCCTGCACTATTCCATGTACAGCAGGGGCTCTTGTGGACAGCAGGACAGGGAAGGACAGTCCAGTCCCCCAGAGCTAAAGGGACCACCTGAGGCACACAGAGCTGCCTTGTGCCAATGTTTTCAACCTGCTGACCCACAGGTTGTGGGGTGTCAGGAGCTGGGGTCAAGCCCAAGCGTGGCACACAGGGCACTCAGAAAAGCCCTAGGAGCTGCCAAGACAATAGAATGAATCTGTTTCCCCTTTGGACCCAGTACTTGCTAGTAAGATGAAAATCAAAAAGCATAAAGGAAATGCGAAAAAGTCCGCCTAGGAAGCGGCTGAGGCCCCTGGGGGGTGAGTCGGGGGCAACAGGAGGACGTGAGACCTGGCACACACAGTAAACCCAGAAGGAAGCCAGCAAGGAGCTTTGAGTCCCTCCCTGACACTCTGGCCACGTAGTGTGGGCAGCTGCTCCGCGCCAGCAGCCCTCAAGGCCCCGGCCAAGCTGAGGGTGGAGCTGTAGGAAGACCTTGCTTTCCCCAGGGTTCAGTTTGCTGAAGATATTACTCTGCCTGAGAGCTTCGACGCCCGGGAACAGTGGCCCAACTGTCCGACCATCAAGGAGATCAGAGACCAGGGCTCCTGCGGGTCCTGCTGGGTGAGACCCTGTGCCCTGAGGGCTGGAGCCATGGGCAGCACCCCAGGGAGCATATACAGGAGATGGAGGATGGTCCCTGTGGCCAGGAGGCAGCACAGGGTTTAGCACAGTGGGGGATGTGCAGCGCGGGCTGGGCCATGGGGCAGTTCCATCAGTGGCCCTGCTGTGCTGCCTGTGTCTTCATTTTTGTTTGAATTGTGTGGAGATATATACCACATATATCTTCTCCTTTTTCTTTTTTTTTCTTTTGGTTTTTGTTTCTACTGGTACTGGGGATCGAACCCATGGGGCTCTACCACTGAAAGTCCCGTGCTCATATTTTATAATTATTTTTGGACAAAAGACCCAGAAGTGGCCCAGGCCGGCCACAAACCTGGCATCCTCTTGCCTCATCCTCCTGCATAGCTTTCGTTGCTGGCTGTCCTAAATATTTATTTATTTATTTATTTATTTAAATTTTATTTATTTATTTGTTTGCTTGTTGTGTTTGTTTGTTTCTTTATTTATTCATTCTGTGGCTGGCTCAGCCTGCCCTGGTGGTGGCGCTGGCGCAGCATGTGGTGCCAGGGATCGAACTGCAGTCCCCGTAGTTGCCTGAGCCCTCCTAAGCAGGCGCTTTAGACCACTGAACCATCTCGCCGGCCCCTGTCCTAAATATTTTAAACGTACACACACAGGCGTTCGGGGCCGTGGGGGCCATGTCAGACCGGGTCTGCATCCACACCAAAGGCCGCGTCAACGTGGAACTGTCAGCGGAGGACCTGCTCAGCTGCTGTGGCTCCATGTGTGGAGAGGGGTGAGTTTCAGGCCTCCCCAGGGATAGAAGAGGGAAGCTTGGGGTATCTGGGAAAGAGTCCTGGGGTCACCGTTGCTTCTGGGAAAGCCAGGGTCAGGCTGGCCTTCGCAGAGCTGGGCAGGGCCCATCCTGACAAAACACAGGCTCTGAAAAGTCTGAGCTCTAGTTGGGACTTTGGGAGTTTCCTTTTGGGACCGGGGGTTGAGCCAAGGCCTCATGTAAGTCTCCAGGCTGGCCTTGCACTCCCCATGTTGCCCAGGCTGGCCCCAACTCAGCGCAGTCCTCCAGCCTCAGCCATCCTAGGGCTGGGATTTCAGCATGCAGCACCGAGCTTGGCTTCCCAGTCAAGGTTTTGTCTGTATTCTTTTTCCTTCTTGGGGAAGTATGCTCCCTTCGCACCCATTTCCTTGTCTGTAGTTGGGTGCCAGGTGGTGTAATACCAGCCCTCGGGAGGCCGGGGCCAGAGGATTGCTACAAATTCACAGCCAGTGTGGGCTACACAGGGTTGAAGCCCAGCTTGAGCCATCTGGTGAGACCCTGTCTCAGAAAAAAAACAAACAAAAAGACAAGCTCACTATTGCGACACCTGACCCTGGGTCTGAGCAGTGCGCTCAGCACTGGCTGCAGAGTGGAAAACTTCAGAGTTGAAAAGCAGCAGCCTGGGCCAGCTGGGGCAGTGGTGTCGGTCCCTGGGGCTTCTCCTCCTCATGCACAGGGCAGCCGTGCCAGGACCTCCAGAGGGGCCTGAAGCGGAGGCACCCCAAAGCACCAGGGAGATACTGTGTTTTTTCTAAGTAATATACAAAAACTCAATGGGTTTTTTTTCCTTCTGGACTGAGCATTTATCATATGCCAAGGCCATAACTTCAGTAGATTGAGCGTTTTTTCTAGAGAATTTTTATAAAGAAGTGCCGTAGGGCCAGCTGTGGTGGTGCATGCCTGGAATCCCAGCACTTAGAAGGCTGAGACAAGAGGATGGTGTGAGTTTAAGACCAGCCTGGGCTACAAAAGTGACCTTAAGGCCAGCCTGGACTGCATAGCGAGACCCTGTCTCAAAAAGACCAAAAAAAAAAAAAAGTAGTACTGTATAGTTCACTCTGGCACATATAAATTGTCAGCATTACTACTCATGTGCTATAATTGGGTAAAAGAACCAAAACGTGGAAGTTTTACATTTATTAAAGTCACTGAATTAAAAAAAAAAAAAAAAAGTGCTCTGCAAGGCCCAGCATCGTGGTACATGCCTGTGACCAGCGCTTGGGAGACTGAGACAGTAGGGTTGCCATACCTTTTAGGCCAGCCTGGGCTCCAAGTGAATTCAGGCTACAAAGCTAGCCTGGGCTACATAGGGAAACTCTGCCTTTAAAAAAATAATAATAATTAAAGGGTGCTCTGCAGAGCAATTATGGGAAAAACACACCCTATTGGGGGAGCAGTGGCCACAAGCTCATTGGCTGCCCTCTTGCATAACCCATTCTGACGTCGGATCCTGGCTGCCCTATCAGAAACCTGCTTGATCCTGTGCCAAAAGAACTGAAGAGCATGTTCTCTGACTGGTGTCCAATACAGGGCAGGGAAGCTGCTCTGAGCAGGTGTCCTGGCTGTGATTGACAGGCCATGCCCACCCAGCAGTCAGTGTGCTGCCCCCTACCCTCCTACCTCTCTCTGGGGCATCAGTAGGTCAGGGTTGCTGGGACACGCACACAGCAACTCACCTGGTGGAGATTCACATCTGTGACAGTGCACTGGTCCTCCAGAGAGCCCCTGGACAGGAACGAGAGCTGGGCCCAGCCCACGTGGAGATACTGATTGGGGGTGGTGGGCTGGGGACCCTCAGTTCCGAGCAACTTGCTGGGCACAGTGACCTTGAAGCTGGACTAGGCTGGGAGGAGCAGGGACTTCCCTCCTTGTGAGTTTGATGGAAGGCTCTTTTTCAGCTGTAATGGTGGCTATCCCTCCCAAGCTTGGGAATACTGGACCAAGAAAGGCCTGGTTTCTGGTGGCCTCTATGAGTCGCATGTGGGTGAGTACCGCCTGCCACCCTGGGCTCCCTGGTGGATTCCTTCTGCCAGGAGCTACCACAGCTTCCTTCCCAGGAGTGAGAGAATGTTGGGGATGGAGGGCAGGACTGAAAACTGGAGACAGATGTGGTGGCCTTCGGGGCAGGATGTGCTGACCCGTCTGCTGCACCCATCTGCTCCACCCCAGGCTGCAGACCCTACTCCATCCCTCCCTGTGAGCACCACGTGAACGGCACCCGGCCCCAGTGCACCGGCGAGGGCGGTGACACCCCCAAGTGCAGCAAGACCTGCGAGCCCGGCTACTCCCCGTCCTACCAGGAAGACAAGCAATATGGTACGGTGGGCTGGGCCAGGCCACCCGGCACAGGGCCATTAGAGCAGGAGCCAGGGGCCCCAGGAAGCAAGGGGGGCAGGAAATGTACCCTTCCTGCAGCTGCCTATTGTACCCCAAATCTAGCTTCAGCTCCTTTGCGCTGCAGGGGGCAGAATCGCATTTTGTAAGCAGCAGAGTCCTGGGTTCCCCTGAACTCTCCCAGGGCCTTGCATGCACCCCTTGCCCCACCCAGGGTCACTGCTCACTCCCAGGCCCACAAAGTCCTTCGTAGGGAAGCCTCTCCTGTCCTGGGGCTGGGGGTGGGACGCCCAGCCATCCCCCAGGCCCTCCGCGGTGCCCTCACTGCCCCGGCATGGGCTTTCTCCAGGGTATGATTCCTACAGCGTCCCCAGCTCTGAGAAGCAGATCATGGCGGAGATCTACAAAAACGGCCCGGTGGAGGGCGCCTTCACCGTGTTCACAGACTTCCTGTCCTACAAGTCAGGTGGGTGCTGCCGCCCCTGAGGCTGGGAGGCTGGGCTCCACTGGGCTGCGCCCTTCGTGGCTGCACACTGCATTCCCCGCCCCACTCGGGTTTTGTTTTCCTGGTCCTCCTCCTCCCCACAAATCTGGCCGAGTTCCCCAGTGGAACCTGCATCTCGAAGCTATGCCCACTCGTGTCCCGGGTCCCTGTCCACATTGGGCTGGTGGGGCATGAGCTTATTTCATTCAGCTGTGGCTTTGACCCTAGGGTCACGCCTGTCTCCTTGGTGATAAATGAGCCAGGAGGACCTTGCTCTAGATGACAGTGACAAAGGGAAACGATCCCCATCCCTGCCCCACAGAGCTCCTCAGAAATTCCTCCTCACTTCCATCTGGCTAGAATGCCACTGCAGTGCTCATAACCGTAGAAAAAAGGATGGAACAAAGATGACTGAGCCAGGAAAGTGCCTCAGAGACATTTCTCTGTGCCTTTCTCTGTTCTGGGACTGGAAGTGAGGGCCTATATCCCAGCCCCAGGCCTTTCCTTTTTTTTTTTCCTTTGTTTACTTGCAGAACCAGAGATCGAACTCAGGACCTTACATTGCCAGGCAGGCACTTGTACCCCTGAGCTATCTCCCCAGCCCCTTCAGGCTTTTATTTTTAAAGCCAACCACCAATGTATGTTTTGTGGGGCTCCATTTTTTGTACTACACATGTGTGTTGGGCCTGGAGACATAAATTTTGAGGGCTGGGGCTGAGCACATGTGAGGAGGCCCTGGGTTGAGTCTGCAGCAGTGCACACATGTGTAGATTGTCCCCCAGTGTCGTGGGAACCCTGGAGCCTTCATTGGAATGCAGCAGTGACGCCCAGTCTTTTCTGTCTTCCTCCTGCAGTGCAAGGGACAGAACCCAGGCTCTGAGGCTGGCAGGCAGGCTGCAGCAGCCCCAGCCTTCCTGCCTGGGGGAAGCCTGGGCCTGCTCTGAGCCTGTTTTCTTTCCCTTAGGCGTGTACAAGCACGTAACTGGAGAGATGCTGGGAGGCCATGCCATCCGCATTCTGGGCTGGGGAAAGGAGAATGGTGTCCCCTACTGGCTGGTGAGCAATTCCTGGAATGTCGACTGGGGTGATCATGGTGAGTACAGCCCCCTTCTCCAACAGAGAATGTGGAGCCGTGAGCCAGAGCACCGCCCCCACCTTAGCTGAGGCCTGGCCATGATCTCAGAGCACAGGCGTAAGAGCCGGGCTTTCCCAGAACCGCCTGGTGAGCCCAGGGTGCAGATCAACCTCTTGGTATGTGGGAACTGGGGCAGCATTGGGAAGGGGCTATAGTGCTGATGGAGGAGCCCACAATGCTGAGACTCAGCGGTGGGTAGATGGGAAGGCTGCAGGCCTGGTGCTGCCAGGCTGGGCACGGTGACAGCATGGAGTCCTTGGTGAGGCTGAATATTGTGTTAAAAGTCAGGACTCAACACGTTTTCCCCTTCCTTTTCTTTCCCTTTAAGGTTTATTTAAAATCCTGAGGGGAGAGGACCACTGTGGAATCGAGTCTGAAATTGTGGCTGGCATCCCGCGCACGGATCAGTACTGGGGGAGGTTCTGATCTGCACAGCCTGCCTGGCCCAGGGTGAGGCAGCAAGAGTGTCTTCCACTCTTGGGATTCATGTGACACAGGTTTTAGACAGGGCCTGAAGGCCTGGCATGTGCTGCTCACTCCTTGCCAAACAGCTGTCTTCCGGGGAGACCTCTCCATCTGGGTCCCCTTCCTGTCCAGGGACAATGGCCACAATGGTGCAATCAGTCCCCTCCCACTGTGGACTCCACACCTGCTGCTCCTGCTCTGGCTGAGGCCTCTACCGCTCCACTCCTGCACCAGCAGGACAGACACAGCAGCTTCCCAGCATGACAAAGCCCCCAGCAGTCCCTCGGAGCAAGTAGCCTGGTCCTCACGCGGAGAGTAGGGCGGTGACAGTCTGAAGCAAGCTGCCTTCCGCCAGGCTGCTGGTTCCACGCCCTCAAGTGTCACGAGCCCTCTCCATTTGTCTTGGCCTTGGCTGATCCTTTTTAATAGTTTTACTTTCTGTGCACCTCAGCTGATCATGTGGATGAGCAAGTTTAATAGCTGGAGGAGTTCTACGGGTTGTCTCCTAATTGTGTGGCTTACAATGAGTCCCATGGGCATGATGTGCTTGTTGACCTGCTGACCTCAGCTACCACAGTGAAACTAGTATGGGACAAAGCAGCTTTTACTGTTTAAAAAAAAAAAATCAGTGCTTCACCCTGTCAAAAAAAAAAAAAAAATCAGTGCTTTACCCTGTCAATTTAACCAGGAAAACTGCCAATAAAAGGTCTCTCCCCAGTTCAGTCTGTTCTGATAGTGTCCGTGGCCCTCACAGGCTGGGGCCGGCCACTCAGCGCCATGCTGCTTCGCAGCCATGGTGCACAACTCCTCTTTCCTCCTCAACCCTCTGACTCTTCCCCCCACTCCCCCAACTACAGCCACACTCAGCCTAAGGCACCTGCTGGTAGGACCCAGGCACCACGTTTGGATCCCACACACCAAGGCTGCCACTCTCCTGGCCCCATTTCAAGGGTGCGCCTGTGTCACCTCCATGGCAGGACCAGGGTTACTGCACCAGCTGTTGGAACAGGGAACTGCAGTATCCGTAGTCACCCTGGGCCTGTGGTCCCCATTACTTATCCTTGCCTGAGCTGGCTGTTCCCAGAAGTTACATCCATCCAGTAAGCTCTTAAGTCGGGGTCTTGCTGTATACTCCAGGCTGGCCTCCAACTGATCGCATTTCTGCCTCAGCCTCCCAAGTGCTGGAATAGGCATGTGCCACCATGCATGGCCCCAGTCAGATTTTTTTTTTCTTTTTTTTTTTTTTTTTATGAGCAGAAGCAGAAGACATTTATTGAGGGAAAGGAAAGGTCCTGTCCGAAAGACAGGAGGGGGGCCCGAGTGGGTGGTTCCCCCAGCCCCAGTAAGCTTTTTTATTTATGTATTTATTTTGCAGGACTGAGATTCAAACTCACGACCTTGTACTTGCCAGGCAGGCACTTGTGCGACGGAGCTATCTCCCTGGCCCCTTATTTTTTAAAAATATTTATTTTTGTATTATGGCTGGCTCAGCCTGCCCTGGGGCTGGGGCTGGCACAGCATATGGTGCCAAGGATCGAATCACGGTCCTTCCAGTTCCTAAGTTTTCCTCAGCAGGTGCTTTAGACCGCTGAACCATCTCGCTGGCCCCACAGTAAGCTTTTAACAACACCCTGGCAAGAGCTACAGGTAGCTCAGGGATACTTTGCGTGATTCAAAACCAGTGCTTCAAAAAACAGATGAACGGTTAGGATAGTTGGGGTGCTTACAATACTTTTTCCGTAGGTCTTGGGGATTGGACCCAGGGTCCTTGCATAGTCACATCCCCAACCCTTTTTACTCATTTTTTTCAAGTCTGGGTCTTGCCCCATTCCCCAGGATGGGCTTGAGTTTGTGAACTTCCTGTCCTAACCTTCCATAGTGCTAGGATTACAGGTGTGCACCCCATACCCAGTTTTAAAAAATATTTAACAAGGTTCCCAAGGCCACACATTGCTAATCACTTTCTTCTCATACATTTCTAGACCACTACATTTTCTGCCTGTCCCCAAACCCACTGCCATGATGGCCTCCCCACGTGCCCACCCAGGTAACTGGGGGCCCAAGGGTCCAGGCTTCACACCCTGTTGTTAGGCTGAGTGTTATGTGATGGGCCTGTCTCTGAGCCCTCATAGGCAACAGGTTATGAGGGCTGCCCTTGTCCCCACCATACAGTGCAGTGTCCCCTTGGGTGCCTGTTGAGCATGGGCAGGTGGACAGGGAGTCCGGTGCCCTCGTCATGTTCACTGCAGAAGGGCACTGAGGTGGTTCAGAGGCAGATATCCTGCCTCTCCTTGTTCTCGCAGGACCCGCCCTGCCCTGCCCCATCCCCATCCCCCCACCCACCCGTTAGTGAGGGCTCCCCCACTGAGCTTCGGCTCTGCCCTTCTTTGAGACAGGATCTTGCCAAGTTGCCTAAGCTGGTCTCAAAACTTCTGATCCTCCTGCCTCAGCCCCTAGGTAGCCAGGATCAGAGGCAGGCATCACCACATGGAGCTTGCTTTTCATTCTTCAGACCCTTGATACTTCGATGCTCCACAGCAGTAGCATGGCTGGCAACACTTGTAGAGGCCTAGACAGGCTGGAACTTGTAAACACAGCTGCTGCAAGGACTGAGAGCCGAGCCCTTCCTGTTGGCAATATTAGTAATCACACCATCCTGCAGCTGGAAGGGACACAGAAGAGTCCAAAGCCACATGGCGAAGTCCCCGGTGCAGGTTGTAGGCTATGTGCCACTAGACCATGTGCCACCATGCATCGTTTCTCACGTGAGCTCTGGCAATCAGTATGCCCTCCTTTGAAATCCCAAATTAAATTTTGATGTTTAAAAAACCAAGAAAACACCTGAGCCTCGTAGTACTCCCTGGCAAGTTCACCTTGCCTGGCTCCAGCTCTGTAACAAGCCTGTCCAAGGCTGCGCCTCAGGTGACCCAATTAACTAAGCCAGTGGTCCCCAGGGTCACGGTAAATAAGCCCTGTGTTTACAAGCCCAATGGGAGTGCTGCGGTCTCCAAGCAACACACAAAGGCAAGTGTACACGACACGCACTGTGGTGGTGTGTAAAGGCCCGAGGTCGTGTCAGCCGTGGGCCTCACTAGGCAGAGGCTCAGAGGGTGTAAGCCAGCACCCACATCTGTTTCCTCTGCCATGTGCAGCCCTGACTCCAACTTACAGCCTCCAAAAGTGGGTGCTGAAGTCAACCTCTCACGCAACGTGTTGGGCAAACCAGTGACAGAGGAGACACCTGAAGGTTAACAGGTTTTTAATTTTCCTCAACACTGATTCCCAGCCTGAGGGGTTTCTCAGATACTTGCCCCCCCCCCACCCCTCCCCAGAGGGCTGTGCTGGCCTTGACCTCCCACCGAGAGAAGCCGGGAACCAACGTGGCAGAGTACAAGCATGGCTGTGCAGAAGCAAAGGCGAAGCTCGGCCACCGTCACAGGCGGAACTAGGCGAGTGCCTCAGCTTTCCACACCTGAAACAGCTTTTGCCTTTATTGATTTCTAGAAGAAAATCTAATCTTGTAAGATTTCTAAATCCAGCTGAAAGAACTTGCCTAGCTGGGCATGGTGGTGCATGTTTGTAATCCCAGTTCTCAGGAGGCCAAGGCAGTACGATGGTTTCCAGTCCAAGATCAGCCAAGGCTACAAAGTGAGCTCAAGGCCAACCTAAACTGCACAGCAAGACCCTATCTTAAAAAAAAAAAAAAATTTGTCCAAAGTAGAGACGACGGCAGAGGGAAAGCGGTGACCGGTTAGAGCAGCGCAGCGACACGCAGCCACACGGGGCAGCTGAAAAATGAGAAAAAACCCCTCAGTACATGGGAATGAAGTCTTTGCTGGGTTTTCCCACTTCTGAAGGTGGGCCAGAGGCAGGGCTGCTGCATCTAAAAACCATGCTACCCCAAATGCCACGACACCAGAACACCCCAATTTCGCTGCCCACTTCTGTGCAGAGGACCAGAGTGGAGTCTCGGGTAACTCAGAAATGGAACCTAGAGCCACCAACATTCCTATCTGCCACATTCAAATCAGTGAAAAAAAGGATGAGCAAACAATGGGACAGAAGAAAAATATACTTCCTTTTCCATTATAATATCCAAAGCTGCTTCAAATTAAATACATTTAATTATCATTCCAGCCAGGATTCCCGCAGGACATGACCACTGCCCACGCGCATGCCCCGCATGCAGCCCCATCGCCCAAGTGAGGAGGGGGGAGCAGGCCCTGGGGGCAGCGCGAAGGCACATGTCCTTCGCTTTCATTCCCACATTCTTCGCAAATGCATTTCACAGTCTGAAGATCCAAGTGCACAGCGTTCTTGGAGGGATTAAAATAGGAAGAAAAAAAGCCAGTCCCATCCTCAGATAAAAGTCTGCAGGGGCCGGAAACCTCGGCTGGGCCGCTCAGTGCTCCCCGGTCTGCATGTACTCCTCTGTGACCTGGGTCAGGGCACTCAGGTACTGCCAGCTCAGCGCGGCCACAAGCATGACAAAGGACAGGTAGATGGGTGAGTAGTGGCTCCGGGCCACCAGCTGGCAGCTGGGGAGATTCTGCGTCCTGATCGTGGAGATGATCTGCCTTGTCTTCTCGGAGGACGGGTCTGAGCTGGGGATCCGATGGTAAATCTGTCAATGAGAGCACAAAGGTGAGCACAGTGTCATTTGTCACACTCCACCACAGGTGGCTCACCAGCTCACACCTGGCTCACCAGGAGCAAACAGGCTCGGAGCCAGTGGGAGTGAGCTGCCCCGGTCCTTCCTGGATGAGCGGGGATGTCAAGCCGGGCCCACCCGCTGCCACGCTGACTCCAGGCCCCTGGGCTGGCCGCAGCCGAGCTCAGAGCACGTGACACCAACCCACATCTGTCCACAACTGAAGTTCACGTGAGACGCTAGAACCTTTCATGGAAGGATGGGCACTGACCCCCTTGCTTTTTGCCTTCCTGTTTTTAAGCCCAATGAGAACTCAGCGGGCTAAGACCTTTAGAAACTGTGAGAGGGCAGCCAGCGTGATTCTGTCAGGCCGACCAGTATGACTCAGAAAGGGAACAGCCGCGGCAAACCAGGCCAGTGCATGGTGGCGGCAAGACCCGCAGGGACCCCAGAGCCATTCCTGGGCGCTTTAGACCCTGCTTGGGCCCTGCTGCTGCCTCGCCTGTTCTCAAGGTCACCACAGAGATCACACCACCGCAAGACCCATGTGGCCTCCTCACCCAGGGCATTGCTAAGCTCCTCCCTGTGGGGTGTGATGTGCCTTGGCCTAGGCACGCTTGCCAGGCTGCCCCTGCTGGGCCACCACATTGTTGCCTGCCTTGCCTGTTCCAGTTATCTGAGAGGCTTTACCCAGCTCACCCAGCTCATCCAGTTCACCCTCATGAGCCAAGCCACCAGCACAAGACTGTCACAGGCTGCACCCTCTGCCTCACCCACTCATCTCCAGCCTGGACTATGCCAGGCACGGAGCAGGCCTCTGGGGACATTGGCTCCAACTGAGCAGCCAGCTAAGAGGGTAGAACAGGGTAGACCTGACCCCAGTCTGGGGCTCAAGGTGGGCTGACAAGCAGACAGGGTCTCTCACTATCTCAAGCTGGTGTCAACTCAAGATCCTGCTGCCTCCGTGTCAGCAGCTAGGATTAAGGCATGCACCACCTCACCCAGCTGCAAACAGAGCATTTTTAAAGTGAAGTTTTTGTTCCAATCTTTTTTACACAATGGACAGCCTTGCCGTTCTTCTCCCAACACACACAGTTCAGTGTTGAAGTTGGATGGCGCATCCTCCAGAGGCCTGTGTGCCCGGTTTGTCCTCTGGGCAGCGCCTCTAATGCCCAGCTCTGAGCTGAGTAACCACTGAGCATGCAGTAGAGGAAGCCACAGCACAGAGCAACTGCGCAGGGAAAGCCTGAAAAGCCCAAGCTAGACCTCAAGGCCACACAGCGATCCAGAAAGAAGGGCAGTTGGAAAGTCCCTGAGACATGCACAGGGCAGAGACTAATGGAAAAGTGTCACAGATGCCACAGGAAAGGGCTTTGAGGAAAGAGCCATGCTGTCAAACGACAGAGAGCAAAAGCAATTCTAAACAGCAACAGGAAAGCATCAACCTCATAATTACATCACCAAACCACATCAGAGCAGAGCCCTGCAAGAGCCCTGCCTGCCCAGGTACCAATATGTACAGGCAAAGAAGTTTCTGAGCCTGGTGGCACTGAGTGACCCAACAGGATGTGGCAGGTGAGACGCTGCTGGGACCCGAGGACCTGAGGGCCGAGCACAGCAGCGCGGCCCAGCCAGCTGTTGCGCTGACAGGTGGGCGTCCTCCTCCCCATGCAGGCTTGGGTGCACGGGTCCCCTGGAAGTTGCTTCCAACTGCGCTTGCTGCAGCCCGCAATGCCAGAGAACCCAAGGGAGGCCACACCTGGCTCCCTTCTGCCAGGGCCGACGCCAGCAGGGAGCACAGGTGAGTGCCGCCCCCTTCCCATAGCGGCCTGCTTGCAGGGTGCCCTTGCTCTGGCACTGAAGCCATCATCGGATTTCACAGCCTGAGACTTGTTAAAGTCTTCAGAGACTTTTCTGTACCAAATCACTTAAGGATTAACATTTTACTGAAAAGACCTCGAGTTTGACTAGAGCAACCCCCCTTATTTTTTAAGTTACAGCCCTTGTCATTTTCAGTTGAGTTTAGCGAAACAATCTAAGTTGCCCAGGCTGGCCTTAAACTCACAACCCTCCCAAGCAGCTAAGGGAACAGGCATGCAATGATGAGATAGACGGCTGAGGCCCTAGAGCAGGGACCTGTGAACCTTCTCTTAAATGGCTAAAACTATTTTTAGCTTCTGGGGCCACCCTCTACATGGCAGCTCAACTCTGCCCTTAAACTGCAAAAGCACAGAGGATAAACAAATGTTGTGGCTAAATTCCAATAAGAAACGTATTTACAAAAACAGGAAGTGAGGCAGCTTGAGTCTGTCTACTTTCGCCTTTGACCAAATTATAAGTAACACAAAGGATTTAATTTATACTGAACACTTGCCCATGAAGTTTAAAAACAAACATTGCTTTTCGAAACAATATTCTGCTATGTAGTTGAGGCTGGCTTTGAAACTACAGCAATTCTCCTGCCTCAGCCTCCTGGGTGCTGGGATTACTGGCGTGCAGCACCATGCCCAGCTTCTAAAATCAGTGATCAGAACAGAAATGCAAAACCAAAACAATCTCTAAACTACACAGTGTGTTGGGGCCAGCGAGATGGTTCAGTGGTCTAAAGTGCCTGCTTAGGAAAGCTCAGGCAACTGTAGGGACTGTGGTTCGATCCCTGGCACCACATGCTGCGCCAGCCCCACCACCAGGGCAGGCTGAGCCAGCCATAAAATAAATAAACAAACAAATAAAATAAAATAAAAATTAAAAATAAATAAACAAACTACACAGTGTGTAACATGGCTCTGGTTTATATACAGTGAACACATTGTGCCTACAGTGGCGCGATTCTGTGTGAAAGGGCCAACGAGCCCTGGACCTGTAGCTGACAGCGCAGCTCTACATGGAACGATGCGTCCAAATCATGGCTGGAAACCTCGGCTTCCCTGGCAAGTACCAGTCTTGTCACCATGCTGGGCACACAGTAAGCTTGCAGTAGGTGCAGGCTACTTGGAAAGCCAAGGTCACTGACAGGAATAGCTGGGTCAGTGAACGGCTGAATAATTTCACCTACTGTAGTTACTACAGGAATTGTAGCAGGGTTTTGTGAGGGGTTTTTTTGGAAACAGGATCTCAATACATAGTCCAGGCTGCCCTTGAGCTCACTTTGCAGCTCAGGCTGGCCTTGAACTCATGACATCCTCCTGTCTCAGCCTCCTGAGTGCTGGGATTGCACCACACCCACTTTTTGTTGATTTTTAAGATTTAGCTTTCTCTGCAACCCTCTATAGGTAGAAACGCTGGTGTCCAAAACTCATGAGGCAGGAAGCAAGGAGGAAATACGAGGATATGCTACATCGGACAGAAATGAGAGAAAGTGTAGGTTCTGTAGAATTATGTTCAGATGAAAATGCTGGGATATACCAACTCCTGTGAGTACACAGGGGAAGTGGGGGGAATCACAAATGCTGATAGATAGCAGTTAATCAGAGGGGCACAGGGTAAGGAGCAGGGGGCTGAGGACCTCAGCAGTACCCACTAGGCACTCACAAGGGCCCTCGGAGAAGGGACAAGTCACATCCACTGAGGGCCACTGCTCCTGTCCCTCCAGGCTAGACAGAGTCCGGTCTCCCAAGGAAACATGAAACCTGAGCTTGTAGATCTTCGCAGCAGGGAGGGGGACTGATGGTGACCTCAGCGAGTATGTTACAGGATTTGAAATGGGATTTAGAAGAAATGACTGTAACCCAGGGTCTTCCTTTGCCTAAATACTCCATAGTGGTTTCTCTATGGACACCCAAGAGACCGGATGTTGAAACACGAGGCCGGGAGCACGGACGCCTTTGGTGATGCATGGCAGGGCTGCGCCTAGCACAGTCGTCTTGGGCAGGCAGCCGGGTAGAGCATGCCTGCCCAGGGCCCTCCAGGCCTTGGTCGCATCCCTAGTATAAATGAAGGTCTCCAGAGAGGCTCTGCCCTGGCCGCACTTCATTCACCCTCTGAAACTGAGGCCAGGCCGCTTCTGGGTGCACATTTTCCTCTAATGAAGAACTCTACCTCCTGTCTCCTTACTCCTTAGGCCACAGCACAGTGAGCCATTAGGATTCCCTGATGTCCCAGCATGGTGTGGTCTACGGTCACATCATTTCAATCACACAGCCAGAAATAGCCCAAGGGAGTTCAAGAGAAACCCACCTCCTCCATGTACTGGCAGATGATGGCCTTGACGGCCGGCATGTTGTTGGCATCCATCATCAGCGTGACGGCCTGGCCCTTGCGGATCTTCACCACCCCTCGGAACACCTGCTGATTGTTGTAGCAGGCGGCCAGGGTGGCAATGGCCATGACCTAGAGGGCACACGGGAGGGAGAAAGCAATTCACTGCAGGTCATGAGAGAAAGAAAAGAAAGGGCGGTGAATGGTTCCAAGGCACCCTGCAGAGCCAGGAAAGTCTCCACAAGAAGCACAACTGCCCGGGAGCTGAGACCCAACTTACAAAAAAGTCTGCACCCACGAAGAGCATGTCAAGGTTTTAGTCTTCCCTTCCCTCCCTTTCCTAGTGACCCACAGAATCAAGGTGCTTTGCAGACTTACAATATTCTGTTGTAACCATAAAAGCTTCATCTTATTTTTAAAAATGATAGCGCTTGGGCCGGCAAGATAGCTCAACAGTGTAAAGTGTCTGGTTATAGGGGCCAGGGAGATAGCTCAGTGGAATAAGTGCTTGCCTGGCAAGTGCAAGGTCCTTAGTTTGATCCCTAGTACCAACAAAATAAATAAATAAATAAACAAATCAAGCAAGCAAGCAAGCAAGCAAGCAAGCAAGCGCCCGCTTAGGCAAATGCTCAGGGACTTCGGTTCCAATCCCCAGCACCACATGCCGAGCCAGCCCTGCCCCCAGGGTGGGCTCAGCCAGCCACAAACACAAAAAAAGAGCAGCGGACTATTAGATTTGAAATATCTATTTCAAAATTCTACCTGGAAAGAATTTTCAATTTGAAGTTTTTTTCTCTTTGCTCATAATGAGCACAATGATGACATATTTAACAATAGTATGAGAGCAAAACAACAGAAGGATGACTTCTTGCACTGAGAGACACTTGGAGGGTGCATGGAGCCACACTCACGGCTGGTCACTAGCGAGACGAAGCCAAGTTTCCAGATCAGTTAGGCCCGATGGCTTTCTGCACCTCTCTGAGCTGCTAATTGGAGTAATAATAACAACTAAATGGGGTGACCTACAACACTGAGGGACAGGGCTATAGGATTAGGTTTTATTGCCCCACGCACAAGAAAAGGATAGAAAGAATTAGGTGTCTAACAAAGACATTTAAATGAACAGGGATAGCATTTGCACAGTCAGCACAAGGCCAGGGCTGCAAACCTCCACACTGAGTAGGTGGGTGCGTGGGTGGACAGGTGGGTGGATGGATGGGTAGGCGGACAGGTGGATGGGCAGCCAGCCATAAGAGCGTCACCCAAGCTTTGCCCAGCACTCAACATAAACCTAGGCTCAGCTCCTTGCCCTCATTGTGAGCATAAGGATCTGGCTAATTTAGAACACTAGTGGGAGGGAGAAGAGTGGATCTAGGAGGAAGGTTCTGGAAAAAGGCAGCCTTAACCTGAGTTGAGTAGGTGCTGGGAGGCATAGGCAGAGTCAGGAAATTGCTGTCCGCGCCCAGCAAAGAACAGCAGGGTCTCCTTGCTTCTCAGGACAGCAAGCAAACAAGGACCACCCGCCCTAGTCCACTACCTGGGCCTCTCCTGGCCCATACCTGTGGAATCGCACAGAAGTTGAACACACTCTGGTTCCGGAGCCGGGACAGGTAGGTGATGATGTCAGGGATGTGGTGCAGCGTGTTGGTGATGAGCTCGTTGAGGCACTGCACAGCCACGTCAATGTTCTCGGGCTTAGCAAAGTCCGCCAGCTTCCTGACATACCTGCCCCAGACCTGGCCAGAGAGGAGGGTAGAAGGACAGTCACACACAGTGACAATTTACAGATGAAGTGTTATCTTTGGGGGCACACAGCTCAGTAGCAGTGCAGAACAGCACACAAGAGAGCCCCTGGATTTGATCTCCTGCACCACGAACAGGAACTTTGTAAACTGTGCCTCCTTGCTGCAGATCAGATTGACTTCCTCCAGGCTCCCGGGAAGAGCCACTGCTGAGCACCCAACAAGGGTGCATCCCAGGCACGCTGGGGAGGTGGCCCTTGCTGACCCCGAGTGCAGCACACACTCAACAGTGCCTCCGTGACCTCAGATCAAGAGCCCGCTGGATGTGAGGAGACACTACAAAAATGCAGCTGAAAGGGAACCTAGCAGTCTCAAGATGGCTAAGGCCTCAAAATGATGATTAACACTGCGGCACTGGGGGGGCAGAGCTGGGACAGGAGGACTGCCATGGGTTCGAAGCCAGCCTGGGCTACCTAGTTAAGGTCCTATTTCAAAAACAGAGACAAGGGCCGGCGAGATGGTTCAGTGGTCTAGAGCGCCTGCTTAAGAAAGCTCAGGCAACTGCAGGGACTGCGGTTCGATCCCCGGCACCACATGCTGCACCAGCCCCACCACCAGGGTAGGCAGAGCCAGCCATAAAATAAATAAATAAATAAAGAAAGAAAGAAACAAGCAAATAAATAAATAAATAATTTTTAAAAAACAAAAAAACAAAAACAAAAACAGAGGCAAAGCCACCCTTCTTTTCTTCTCTAGGGGCTCTCTCCCCTCCGGTCGCTTATTCCGGCCTCATGTTATTCCTCCCGCTTCTGTGTGCACCGCTGATGGAGCCCAGAGCCTCACAAAAGCAGCAACGCACAGTGGGCTGCACTCCAGCGTCCTCCTCCCTAGGCATGGACTTCTTCTTGGGGACCCATCCCCTGGCCCTGGAAGACCCAGGCCAGGTCAGAGGCTGGGGAGAGATTCAGCAAGAAGCCTAAGAGCCAAGCCCCTCCCAGAACCTCAGGGTCACCTGGTGGGTGCAGCCCATCCACAGCCAGAGGGTTCTGTCCCAGACCAGGAAAGAGCCACAGCCAACGCAGGGCTGGGCAAGGAGACTCAGCCACCCCGACTGGTCTCTGCACGCCTCTCACGCACAACCCCATTATCTGTTTTCAATCTAAATTATTTTCCCCTCGGTACCCCGAATCTGTTACCTCCTGAGGCCAAAACTCTCTTCCTTCTTTCTGGTCTTCCAGATAATCTCTAATGATGTTTGTTTTCTGAAGAAAGAGGCCCAAGGAGTTGGCCAGCTCCGTATCTTCGCCAACCACAGGGTCTTCAAACTCCGAGGCTGAGAAAAGCTTAGAAAGGCCAATTCCCACCAGCCCAGCAACGTAGTGGCAGTACTGTGGAGGATTATTTGAAAAGTACTTTAATGATGACACTGTCACTGCAATGGGAATGCTGGAAATAATTAGCTACAAAAAAGGGCAATTACCTCAGCCAAAATGCCCATCAACCAATGAATGGATAAAGGCGGCATGGCTTTTTATACAATGGAGTACTACTGTGCTGTCAAGAAGGATAAACTTACGATTTTCTAGGTAAATGGATATACCTTGAACACATACTGTCAAATGAAATAAGTCAGACACACATTTAAATATTACATTGTTACTCCGGTATGAAAAACTGAAAGTGTAAATAAGGACCAAAATGTCCAACAGAGGGGGCTGGGGAGACAGCTCAGTAGAATAAGCGCTTGCCTGGCAAGCATAAAGACTTGAGTTTAATCCCTGGTTCCTTAAAAAAAATAAATAAATAAAAAATAAAATACATATATATATATATATATATATATATATATATATATATATATATATAAAACAGATACTAGAAAACAGGAAAAAACATTCAAATGGAAAAGGGAACAAGAGGGGTGAAGGGACAGGTAAAGAAAAATAGGAAAAAATGGACACAAAAGCTTTTATTAATAAGGAAGAAAAGTGAGGCTGAAGAGAAGGGAGGGGATTGGGAAAAGAAGAATCAAAGCTGCATCACGGACAGGGTACAAAATCCTTAGGAGTAGTGTGATCATCACGTATATTAAAAATGTACCAACAAAATTAATTTTTTAAAAAAGGGCAGTTTCCAAATAAACATACAAGGTCATGCTTTGATTGAAATACACAACCTACAAAGGTCAAGGAAGGCCTGTAAACTAAAGATTTCACAGCAGCGACCTCTGGCTGGTTAAAATGCGATGTATAAGAATGAAGTATTCAGGCCAGGCGTGGTGGCGCTCATCCTTAATACAAACCCTCAGAAGCTGAGGCAAGAGTATCTCTGAGAATTCAAGGCCAGCCTGAACTGCAAAGAGAAACCCTGTCTTAAAACAGGCCCTGTGATGCGCACCCTTCATGTTCATCCACGAACATCTTATAAGGTACCTGCTGTTATTAGCTCTAGTTCACAGATGAGGAAACTGAGGCACAAAGCAGTCAATGAACTTGCCCAATACCACTCACCTGAGAAGTTTGGGGCTAAACAATACCTCAAAGGAGATGTTCCGCCTAAGAGTGAGGTTTCAACAAACTTCGCTAAAACTTCACTTCTCTCCCTCGAGATTTTGGTAAATTCAGTTTTTATCTAAGAATCTAATTCTTACTTGTTGAAGAATTTCTTTCCCTGAAAGCAGTCTGTCCAGTTATTCTCCCTGAAAAGGACATTCCAAGATGGTGGTGGTGAACCTATCACGCCAGGTTATTTTTGTCTTTTTTTTTTTGCGGGACCAGGGTTCAAACTTACAACCTTGCACTTACCAGGCAGGCACTTGTGCCACAGAGCTATCTCCCCAACCCCTCAGGTTATTTTTCTTTTAAGACAAAAGATTTTAGGGCTGGGGACATAGCTCAGCGGTCTAAGCTCCTGCCTGGCAAGTGCAAGGACCCAAGATCGATTCCCAGGGCCATGTGCAGTGTTGGCTCCTGAACCCCAGGCATGTGGTGCTGGTCCTCAAACTGTAATCCCAGTGATGGGAAGGCTGAGACAGGAGGATCACTAAGAGTCCAAGCTACACAGCAAGGCCCTGTACCAAATACGTAAGTATAATTATATTTTTAAAAAGACAAAGGATTTTAATGTGCTGTATAAGTTGCTTTTTCTAATCTAAAACCCCAGGGTTGAAGTTTGATTGCGGAGTTGGCACTATGCAGTAAATACACTGCTCTAAAACAATACAGTAACCAGCAAGTGATGTCCACTAGGCCCTGAAGAAGGGGAACAAGGGACCCATTCTGAGCGGCCGTTAGAAGGGGTCAAAGCCACAGAGAGAGGACTGGCTCCGGCCAAGGGTGACACAAAGCCAGACACCAGCAAAGTCACAATGAGATGGCAAGAAAGAGCATCTGAAATGTGCTCTGAGAAAAGGACCTAGACAAGGAAAGACTGGCTGAAATCAGAGAGAGAAGAGCTGCAGGTACTGACATGAAACCTAAAAACACTACAAACTGGACATCATCAGCGTTGCCGCAGTGCTGGGGAAACGCATTTCGGGGTAAGAGTTCTTTGGGTAGAAACACATGTAGCACATATTTCTCCAAACTATGACGTTCTTGTATGATGAATGTGAATGTGACCACTGCATGTGCCTAAGACATACCAATAAAATCTAAGGGCTGGCAAGATGGCTCAGTGGTCTAAAGGGCCTGCTTAGGAAAGCTTAGGCCCTACAGGGACCGTGGTTCAATTTCCAGCACCACATGCTGCGCCAGCCCCACCCCCAGGGCAGGCTGAGCCGGCCATAATTAAAAAAAAGAAAAAAAAAAAACTAATTTAAAAAAATTATTCCAAGTGAAAAAAAATACAAAAGATCACACACAAAAAAAAAGTTGATGGGGGAAAAAAAATCTTAAAATTCTACATTTTAGGGCTGGCGAGATGGCTCATCGGTCTAAAGCGCCTGCTTAGGCAAGCTTAGGCAACAGCAGGGACCGCGGTTTGATCCCCAGCACCACATGCTTGCACCAGCTTCACCCCCCGGGCAGGCTGAGCCGCCATAATATAAAAAAAAAATAAAGCATAAAAAAATAAAATTATAAAAGAAAAAATTCTACCTTTTATCTGATTAGAACTTCTATTCATCCCAAGATGAAGTTTCTGACTAGGTACGCACAGCAAGAAAGGAGGCACTGCCAGACAGTCACTCCTGAGATCCAAACACTGCTATCCTAACCCAAACCACATGCTTGCTAAATGGGCAGCAGGGCCAAGGTGCACTCATCAAGCTTTTTCTCTAAAGCTGGTTTCTGCTTTTGTTATTCTTTTTTTTTTTTTTTTTTTAATTTTATTTATTTATTTGTTTGCTTGTTGTGTTTGTTTGTTTCTTTATTTATTCATTTTGTGGCTGGCTCAGCCTGCCCTGGTGGTGGCGCTGGCGCAGCATGTGGTGCCGGGGATCGAACCGCAGTCCCCACAGTTGCCTGAGCCCTCCCAAGCAGGCGCTTTAGACCACTGAACCATCTCGCCGGCCCCTGCTTTTGTTATTCTGAGACAGGGTTATCACACTGTAGCCTGCAGGCCTCAAACTCCAATCCTCCTGCCTCCGCTTCCCTGTTATTTTTCAGTCCCGGAGGTTGAACTCTCGGCCGTGCACATATCATCAGGCACATGGCCTACCACATCCAGGACTCCTCAGGACTTGAGGCCTAGACAATTAATAGGCCAAACCCTGCACCTCACTGAAAATATGTAGTAGTCTCTTTGGAGACCTAGTGAGCCCTGGTAGAGCCCTAACACATAAACACTAGGTTTTTACAACGGCTTTGTTACCACAGGGGCACAGTCTCACAAACACCTATCCATGACAAAGGGCAGCCGCCCCACTCCGACCTTGTACTTTGATGTTCACTTTGGTCCCAAAGGTCACTGAGGGTCCCACCTACAGAAGCACACCACCCCCCCCCCATCTTGGCTACTGCACAGCCGCAGCCAGGAACAAACTGGACAAACACAAGCACTGTGACTGTGCCTTCCCAGTTACTGTCCCTGTGGAGGACAGGCCCTCTCAGCTTAGCCCCACTACGTGCTCCACCTGAACTTCTAGGGCCTGGCCATGGTCCTCAAAGGCCCCGCTCCACCATGCCTGCAGGTGCCCTACGGGGCCTCAGACTCCTGTGGACTTGGAGAGGGCTTGGTCTCAGGGTCCTCTCCTATTCTCCCACCCCCGCTAGCATCCCAGAATTGGACGCATGGCAGGAAGGCCCCAGGTCCTGAAACCTTCCTGGTCTCCAGAACTGGGGGAAGTACAGTTGTTTCCACTGCAATTACCCAGTCTCTGGTATTCTGTTACCAGAGACTGGTAACAGACCCACTAAAGCTTCATAAACACCCAGTAAAGCTTCACAAATCCAGAGGGAACAAATATGAAACTCGAAGTAGCTCCAAGCACCTCCTTCCTGGCTCTTTCTCGCTTTCTCTTATCTCTTATCTCCCTCATTCTTTTACTCATTTTTTTTACGGTTGCGCTGGGTTGAACCCTGGGCCTCCTGCATGCCAGGCACTGAGCTACACTGCCAGCCCCTTATGGAGCTGATGAGAAAGAAAGACAGGGGTAAGGAAGGGGGCATTCGGCCCTCAACACCATTCACCCACAATCCCAAGTTAGCACCTTGGGTTCTCGTGAGCTATTCTTTGTTTCCAAACAGACATAAGTAACAGCTTAAGTAAAAGGTACATCTCAGCAACAAATAAGCCATGTTGGCACCGAGTTTAAAAGTCATCCATGTTAAGATGGAAAGGGAGACAGGCAGGAGGATCACTGCGAGTTCGAGACCAGGCTGGGCTACAAAATGAGCTCAAGGCAAGCCCTGAACTGCATAGTAAGACCCTGTCTCAAGAAGACAAAAATAAAAAAATATGTGAATAGAAATGAGTTAGACATTAAAACACATAGAGACAGACACACATACTGATCACAGAAGACAAAAAATATATTTCAAAAACTTTGAAACTACCGCTACTTCCCTATGACACGCAATGATTTGGTTATTTACAGAAAATCTTGGAAAAAGCACACATGCTCGGCAATGTAAGGTTACAGACTAAGAATGGAAGGGCTGGGGAGATAGCTCAGTAGATTAAGTGTTTGCCCGGCAAGTGCAAGGGCCTGAGTTCAATCCCCAGTGCTGGGAAAAAAAAAAAAAAA
>PVKN010006492.1:0-28451 GCA_004027915.1 Capromys pilorides
GGGAGGGAGAAGGAGGGAGATGGGGGGTGGGGGTGGGGCGGGAGAGAGAGAGAGAGAGAGGGAGAGAGAGAGAGAGAGAGAGAGAGAGATCATTTTAATTGGATATGGTGATGCGCACCTATATTCTCAGCATTCTGGGAGGCTGAGGCAGGAGTATCATAATTTCGAGGTCAGCGAAGAAAACTTAGAGACTTAACGAGACCTGGCCTCCCCCTAAAAATACAAAGGATATGAAAGCCCTGGCTTCATCTCCAGTACTACCACCCCACTCCTAAAAAATCATCTAAGATTGCAATAAATCTGAGAAAGATCTAAAGGTCGTACCAAGGGAGTACTTCTCTGGAGCAGGAGAGTAGAGTCTGATTTATTCATGTTTTCCTTTCTCCATTGTTTTGTTTCACTAAAACTTGTTGGTGCCAGAGAAGAGTGAAGGGCGAGTTGTTGTTTGATGGGCAGTTTCCATTTTATAGATGAAAAGAGTGCTGGAGGTAGATGGTGGTGATTAAGGTTCCATAACTACATAAGTACACCTACTACCAAACTGTACACTTGAAAATGGTTAAAATGATAAATTTTAGGTCATGTGTATCTTACTATAAAAGTGGAGAGTAAAAGGCATGATTTTGAGGCCCCCACTATGAACTCGGTCACTTGTTTGAAATAAATAGCGTCAGTAGAGAGAAATAGCATGGAGAAAAGTCGGGGCAGCCGTCCAACAAGAGGACACTGCAAGGGGCCTGTGTGTTTGTGGACTGGCTGGCAGCCCTGTGTGTCAGAATGGCAGGGTTTTCTGGGGAACCCAGGCACACTGAGGATGCCACGTTGTGCTGGGCCAGTTGGTGCAGGCCTGGCATCCTGGCTCAGGAGTTGACCTTGCTTTCTTAGAGCCTGGGAGCCTTGAAACTTCCTGCTCAGGGAAGTAGCATTGTGAAGAAGCATATTTAGATTAATCTCCTTAATCCTTCCTGGTGAGCCATTGCCTATTCAAAGCAGTGAGACTGAGGCAATCCTTTCTGTGGTGGAAACTGAAAAGGACTGCATATAAATGCCCACAGTGTTCTGTACAGTGGGGGTAGGGGTAGGGCGAATTTCACAGGTCTCTTCTCTTGGAAAGCCCACAGTCTAGAGACTCCTGTTGCTAAACAAATTCTGCCACAATGTGCCATGTGTTGTCATCAGTATGTCACCATGTTCCATGGGAACTGAGAGGAGGGTGGAATCCCTGACCTGCTTGAGATCTGGTGAGGCCCCTAGGGAGAGATTACTCAGTGGATTTCAAGGACAGGCAGGGGTTTTCTAGGCAAAGAAGCAGAGATGGGTAGCTTAGAAGGATGATCAATCGAACCTTAGTGTGTATTATGAATTCAAAAAATGTATAGATCTTCTCTTTGAAAGCTAAACTCTTATTTCATTGTTTTTTAGGTGGTGCTGGCAAGAGTGCATGCTTTGGGACACAACCTTATCTTTGCAAATGTGGAATTCCAGGCCTTCATTGGTAAGTTTGTTTGCTGTCTTCTTACCAAATTGTGCTATCAAGGATTGGTATTTGCAACGAAGGTCAAGGTAGTTATCGTTGGCAGCTGCTCTGTCGAGGATACTAAGCCTGGGTCCTAGGGAAGCCTGTAGTATGGGTTGGAAGGTTGCACAGAAGAGTGGACTCTCACTTTAGGTTTCTGAGGTACATGCAGAGGTAGAAACTAGAAGAGAACTCAGAGTGCAGGGATGGATATGACTGTTTTGAAGGAAACCAAGAGTATCTATACTTGAGAGCATGGGTAGAACATATAAAGAAAGTGGGCTCTGCAGGCACACTGGCGCAAAAGCTTCACCGGAAGGATTCATGGGCAAGAACTTTGGTGCGATACTGACTTCTGGTTAATCTGACTCAGGTCAGCAAAGCTTCTGTAAAGGACCATGTTCTATATGTTTTAGGTTTCATAGGTCATGTGATGCCAGAGTTACAATGAAAACAACCAAAGATAATATACAAATGAACAGGTATGGCTATGTTCCAAGAAGATTTTATTTACAAAAATAGGTGGCGGGCTTGATTCTATGTGTGGTCTACCATTTGCCTACTCCTCTTCTAGATACCAAGTGTCAAGGCACTCGAATTTTATCTTGAAGGCAGTAAGGATCCATTGAATTTATTCTGAGCAGAGACAAAACAACAGTGTTTTAGGAACATTTATCTAGCTGGGCAAGAAGCACAGGACCGTGTTAGTAGGCAGTAGCAGCAGTCCAGGCATGAATCATATGGCTAATGCAAGCAAGTGACTGGTCTAAGAAATATCGCAAAGGAAGAACCAGTTAGATATTTAGCCTTGTTAGACTTTAAAGACAGGTGCCAAAGAAGAACGTTAAAGCTTGGTGGTTTGCAACGGTATCATTGACTGAAGTGTGGTTGTTGGGGTGGAAAGAGATGACTGAGGCAACTGGTTCTAGAAATGCTGAGTTCAAGGTGACAGTGACTCATTCACAGGTGTGTTCAGTAGGTGACTGGAAGGGCAGGGCTGAAGCCTGGACTGAGGAGGTGAATTATGGAGTTGCAGAATGGAAGCCATAATTTAAAGTCCTCCCCAGGATGAGCAGAGGGCTGAGCCCTGGGGAAACTGCCTGACTTGGGGATGAAAGGAAGAAGGTAGAAGAACCCCTGGGCCGTGGACGACAGAGTCCCAGCCATGGAAGATGGTCGCATAGCAGAGACCAAGGAGGAGGAACCCAAAGATGGGATGCTGAATTTGCGGCCAAGTCTTCACATGTGACCTTCGGAATGTACCATGGTGTAAGGGGAAGAGGCGATGAAGCTATTTGCATGGAATCAGGCATCAGTGAGAATAAAGAATGGAGATGTCACGAAAATAGACCATTCATGGAGAATTTGGGAAACAGTAAGGTCTAGGTATTTGCTTGTCAGAATAAGCTTTTCTTTCGCGTTGAGACAGGCAAAGCAAGCTGCGACGGGTTCCCTTGCCTCCTTTGGAGCCAAGCTCTGTTTGGAGTTGGTATGTACACTGGGCTTGTGATTGTGTTCTTAGGCTCTTAGGAGGTGTGGTGTTCATAACTCTGCCACAACTTGCACCGCAGAATCCAGCCCATGTGGGACTTTTGCCCTGAGACAAGATGCAGTCCGTTCAGGAAATAGTTACAGATGCGTAAACTGGAGACAACGAAGTGGACTGAAATACTGAAATAAACTTCTTGTAGAGTTTGTACATGTACAGGGGCTTTGAGACAGTTCCTAGAATCATTCAACTACCTGTCAGTTTGTGAGCTGAGTATTTCAAGTGTATGTTCTGTAGTTTGAGTTCTAAATAATTTTTTACTTGGTTTCCATAACTAAAGCAGTTAGAAGTCTAACATAAAAGCAATAGGTGTAGGCAGGCCGGTGGCATGCATACACCTCTAGTCTAAGCTACTCCAGAGACTGAGATAGGAGAATTGCAAGTTTGAGGCCAGCCAGCTGGGCTGGAGGTGTAACTCAGTTGTAGACTGTGTGCCTCACATGCATGAGTCCTTGGGTTCCATCCCCAGTCCCACAAGGGGAGGAAAAGGAAGCAATGGTGTAACTATTCAGCCACCACAGATCACACATTTATCTGGCGCAAGCACAGTGGCAGGCATGCTGGGCTCCATTTCATTTCATCTCTACCACCTACTTGCAATGGCACCGTTAGTATTTCCATTTAGCATAAAAAATCAAGGCACTAAGAAGCCAAACAACCTGCCCTAAGTTATATCTTTGAACCCCGAATGTATGACCCTGATATATCCTGTTCCCCATTTACTGTTTTTTTTTTCCTGGATTTTCTTCTTCTACTTATGTTGAGGTAGATTGACCCCTTCAAGTTAATTATTTAAAATCTCTAGTGGTTGTTTCCACCTCTTAGGATTAAAAGAGTGAAAGAAATTTGGGGAGTCTAAGAGCAAACCTCACATACTTAATTTAACTACTTCCCCTGTAAAGTTGTCCTTTAGTTTTTGGAGAAAATGACAGCCTTGAACTTGGACAGGAAATAGCACCTGAAGGCCAGGTGCAGGTGCCAGTGCTAGCTCCAAGGCACCTGAAATACAGTTTTTCTGTAAATGTGTGGTGATTTTCCTTGCTCACCTCCAACTTCAAGCCTCAAAAGCAAAGCGCGTTTTGTCTTCTCACTGTATCTCAATGCCTAGGAGAGAATCTGGCGTATAGCATGTTTTATGCTTTATAACTGTTTGTTGTTCCACATGAACCAGGTGACTTGGGACGCAGTGCATACATAGCCTCTGTGCTCCAGGCACCGCCCTCGGCAGCATTGTTACAGAGGTGACACGAGACGAAGTTTCTGTCATCACCAGGCAGGTGTTGCAGATGGAAGAGATGTATAATGTGACGTCTGGCATGCTCATGTCGGGAAGGAGAGTGGGTGGGGTGGAGAGTGTGAGCTGATGGGCCAGGTAGCTGGCCAGAAGGGGCCTCCCTGACAGCAGGAGAGCGTGAGCCTGTCAAGAGAAGCGTGTGGCAGTGCTCTTGGATGCCACTAGACTTGGCTGCTGAGCCCATCCGTTGTATTTCTGTGCCCGGCCGCCCCTGCCTGCTGCCCCTGAGGGCCCAGGGCTGGCAGTGCAAGTTGCCTTCCTGGTCACCTGCTGTGCTGTCTCCTGCTTCCTGCCAGCCTCCCAGGCCTCTGCAGCCTGCTCTGCCTGTGTTGCTTTCCTTGTCCGTTTCCTGTCATCCCTGGTGTTCTCCCCAGTGAGCCCATCTACTTGTGCTTTGTCCTGAAGGTCCCCAATGTCCCTCTCCATGGAACCTCGCCCAGCCTACCTTCCTGGGTGTCTGACCCTTCCCTAATGTGGGCAGGCTGCTTAGCTCTCTGGGGTGCCATTGTCTAACTTGGGGTCACCCTTGGCTTGTCCTTTCCCTCAGCTGTCATGTGCTGCTGGCGGCCTGGTCTTAAGCAGCCCTTCTTGTGATTTTTCAACTCAGTTTTTTCTCTCTCCTCATTCCCGTGCTTGGAGTCATCATCTGGACTGTTTTTGACAGCGGCCTCTTAATTGGTCATCCTGCCCATCTTTTCCCTCATTCCCTCCCAGAGCTTTTTGTCAGCAGGATGTCTGTAGCTGCTGAATCTCAGGCTCTTTTTCTTCACTGAAAGCTCTTCAAGGGCTCCTCAGGGGCTGAGGAGGAAAGTCTAGCCCCTCAGGGAGCCTGCAGTCCTCCCATAGCAAAGCCCACGGGTACTTTTCTCATTCCACCTTTTCTCAAACCCGTATTTTCAACCTGAGCCCTGCCAGCTCCAGCGCTCAGCTCTGGGACCTTTGCCAGTGGTGGGTCATCTCCTAAGAATGGCCTGGGCCCAGCTGCCCACCAAAGTGGCACAGTTCCATTCTCACCTTCTCCCTCCATGAACCTCCCACACCCAGCCTCTCTGTGACCTGGAAGTGACCTTCCGCCTGCCTCCCAGAACAACCTATGTGGGTCTCTTTGCAAAGTACTTATCAGAGTAGCTGTTGACTTACTTATCAGTTAAGCTCAGTAAACTGAGCTCCTTAGGGTGGAGAACACACACACACACACACACACACACACACACACACACACACAATCTCTGTTCCCAGTGCCAGCACAGTGCACCTGGCTCAATAAGTGTTTGCTAAGAGAGTGAAGATAGCAAAATCTGTTTGTGCAGCCAAATAACAGATTTATAATGCGATTAAATGCACTTGGGATTGGAGGTTCACTGGCCGCTGAGTTTGGTGAGGCCAACACACTTCTCAGGTCAGGGGTAGGAGGAGAGATTCTCCTACTCCTGTTTCTGGCTGGCTGTTGTGTCCCTCAGCACACTGCGACCTTGGGAATGTCATTCTCTCTATTCGTTGCCTCTGACTTTTAATTTTTAATTAATTTTTTGTTCTTGTTCATCGATTACTGATTGTAATTGAAAATGTAAAATAATCCATCAAGGGATTCTCAGGACTGAGCTGCACTCATAGTCTCAGTGAGAGTGCATTTTGGGCTGGAGGATTCTCTGTGAAAGCAGATGCAAGGGGCATTTTTATCTTCGTGTGGGACTTCGTGACATTCTCAGTGGATGTGTCCTGAGGATAACTGACAGGGAAGAGGCACTGACCGAGGAATCCCAGACCCGCATCTCCAGTGGGAACCAGCCAAGAGCAGGGGTCTGTAGCAGACACGCTCCTGTCTTCACCAGGGGCCTTCAGCTTGACACCTACCTTATTCATTCCCTGATCCGGCCGCTGAGCCAGGGAGTTGTGGCAAGAATGCATCCCTTATGTGGGGCTCACAGTATGCTGGGGACATTTCTCTCGAGTCCTTCTGAACAGAGCTGCAACCAGCAGGCTCATGGAACTGCTTACCTTGCCTGCAGATGCAAGCATCTTCCTGTGCAGGGGCCTTCCACAGCTCTTCCTCTGCATGGACTACATTGGCCTCTGGGTTTGCCTAACTTCTGCCTGTATTCCCCTCAGACCTCAGCTGCTTGGGGGAAGCCTTCCTTGACTTTGCTGATGAAGCTAGGTCTCCTCTTCACCTTTCCCATAGTATGGCACCCATGCTGATCGACTGCTCACCCTGTGTTGGGCATTGCCAGCTGTAGTGCCGGGGTAGCCACTCTGCAATAGGGGCTCAGTGCTCATCACTAGTTTAGGGGTACAGGTTTCCAGCAGAGCAGGGCTGGTCCCCGGAGCTGGCCTGCGGAATGTGCTTTTGGCCGTTCTTGGTCTTCAGCCTTGTGTTTGGGCAGCCCACTCTCCTGCTCATCTCTAGCATGCCTGTTGCATTTACATTTATTTGCATGGTTAATGGATTAATGAATGTTGACCCTTTGCTGCTGCTCCTGTGACTGCCAAGACAGCAGGAGCGCCTAGGACTCTAGATCAGTGTCCCACCTAGAGGGGACCGCCAGCCCAAGACTGCCTACTCCTCTTTGGCCCGTTGCATCATAGAAGTCCTGGCCGAGTCTGTAAAGAGGGTCCTTGGGTTCTTCTCCTCTCGGAGCCTCCTGGCTGTGTGCCTGAGGTTTCGCTCTCAGCCTCACCTCCCGGTTCTGCAATAGAACCAGCAGTGCTAAGGAATGTTGTGGCTTAGTGTGCAATTCTGTCCCCACTCTCTTTGCTGCCTTGTTGCCCTTCTGTAAGGAAAGGGACTCCTCTGCCTCTCAGGATAGAGCCTGGTACCTTTCCTCTGGTGTCAGCCTGTACACATCTGAGGTGACTACCCTTAGCTGGTCACAATGACCTCTGTGCCTGCTGTCCTTGTCGTTGCCTGACCCTGGCCTGTGACCTCTTGCAGTGCCTGGGACAGACAGGCTCAGGGCTTCTCAGAGGGGCAGGGGAGACCCCAAAGTCATCTCCTCAGAGCAGCTGCTCCTTGTACAGCATGTGTACATGCACATGGGTATGTGTGTTGTTCTTAAACAATGTTTTGTACTTGCATAATTTATCACTTTGCTATATCCTCTCAGGGGTCTGTTGTGCCACTTGGAATAATAAGTGTTTCATAGCTCTTGGTGAAATAAATATTTTTTCCTCCCTGATCTTGATACCTCAGTGACCACCTTATAGGCTTGTGACTGTCAGAATCTTCCCAGATGATCCCAGTCCTGTCCGTACTCTAGCAAGGTGTCCTCCCAGAGCATCACAGCAGGCCACCAGGGCCCTCTAAGGCCAACCTGGCTGAGCTTCAGGTGACTTACACTGTTTTTGAGCGTGAAAAATAAAATGTTAAACATGGCTTTTCACTAAGTGGGAAAGGAAACAGTAGAGGACAAGGAGGGTCCTAGCTAGGCCCTGGGTTCACTGGCCGGCTGCAGACTGAGATGGGCTTCAAGCCCGGGTGGCCCTCAAATGGCCTTCTTCGGAAGGCAGTGCCCCCTGGGCCTCAGACCCTGGGTGCAGCACTGCCTGAGGCTGTCAGCTGTACATGTGCAGTGACTTGAGCCAGACCCCCCAGGCCTCGAGGCCGCAGTAGCCGCATCTCTTAGTGGGCTTGCAGTGGGAGAAATAGCACAGAGGCTTCTGTGAGGACAAAACAAAATATGCTTAGCATCATCATTGTTTAAAAAAAACATTATTGTTCACAGTAGCTGTAGGAAGACTTTGGACAAGAGATAGAGTCCAGGACACACAGTTTAAAGGCCGTGATGAGTAAGTGAGATGACACATAAGCAGAATGCTCTGTGGATTGCTGATTATGACCAGAGAACATCATTAGCACAAATGGATCCGTTGTTTTGGCTTTGGAAAGAATGAATGAGCCAAGTTTTATGATGCAGAGCCTAAGTTCTTTGCTGCTTTTCTGTTTCGTTTCTGATCAAGATTTGCTAGACAGGACTTAATTGGAGTTGTGCCCAGTGACTGTGTGACCCACATTGGCAAGCTGAGTGCCAAGTGCCTGGACAGCACCTGGCAGAGAGGGCAGTTCAGTGCGTGCTGTTATTATTTTAAATATTTTATGATAGACAGATAATACACAGCACTGCACTCGTATAGTTTCACTGGCAGTGAATCGTGGGTGATGCTCTGAGGTGCTCCGGACTCTGGACCCAAGATGTTCTTTTCTTACTGTTTTGGGCCATTTGCCTGTACCTTCACCTGTTGCTGGATCTTTGAGTGGGTTTCAATTTTTGGTTCTTACAAATAAAGATACTATGAACAGCTACATTTTATTTTCCTGCCCCATGCAGCTAAATAAATGAGATTTCTTTAGCATGTGACATGGATAGGTACCATTATCTTCATAAGTATGTTAGAAATATATTTTAATAACAACCTGCCACCTTTCTTGCTTTTCTCTCTGTTCCTGCCTCCATCTTTCTGAGAATAAAATTGAA
Source organism: Capromys pilorides (assembly GCA_004027915.1). Taxonomy (NCBI): domain Eukaryota; kingdom Metazoa; phylum Chordata; class Mammalia; order Rodentia; family Capromyidae; genus Capromys; species Capromys pilorides. Next base: position 8,832 of record PVKN010006492.1, read on the forward strand.
CAAAATTAGCCGTTTGTCCGTAGGCAGATACCCTTAGACGGAGGCTGAGGACTCCTGCCTCCTCCTCCCTGGTTGCTTCTGGCCTACAGGGTGTATTTTGTCCAGGATTTCCAGCTTCTCAGAACCTTTAAATTAGTGGTTAACATTTAAAAATTGGTAGATTTTGTATGAAAGTCCAGATTTTCAGCTCTTCATGAAAACTCAGAGCTCTAGAAGCCAGGGACCCAACTTCCCCAGCCCGGCCGCAGAGTGGCTTCAGTTATCTCCATTAGCAAGTTTGACCACAAAAAGGAAGTTCATTTTGCTTGTCATTCTCTCAATAATGAAAGAGGTCTCAATATTTTAGGCTCTTTCAGATTTAGTAAGGTTATTCTCCTCCCTGTGGGATTTCTTCAGTCAGAATTTTTAGAGTCTTTATCAAGGCTTGTATGTCAACATAACATGGTGACTAATGAGAATGTAAATTTTGGTAGTCACTATGAAAGACAAGTTCCAAACAGTGATTTTCTTTTTCCAACACTATGGGTTGAGCTCAGACCCTTTGTTTTTAACTATATCACCAACCTATTATTATTATTATTCTGACACAGTCATTACATTGGTAGCCTAGGCTCCAAGTTGCAAACCGCGTGGCCCAGCCTCCCAGCATATTGCACCATGAACTCTTCTAATTCAACAATTTGTAATGTAAATTTGAAGAAGGGAAGACTGTCCTTTTATTCATCCTCTCAGTAAGATAGTTATCATTTGGCAGCATGTGTATTGCAACAGGAGGTGGGCTTGAGAGCCTCAGAGCTGGGGCCCCTCATTCCCTGGTGCACTGTGTTCCCAACGTGGAGTAGTAACCCTTCCAGCCAACCAGTCCCTGTGGGGCTCAGGCCTGGGGCAGAAGGATGCAGCCCCTCATGGGCACCCTCCAGAGGATCCTTGCCCACATGGTCATCTGTAGCAGTGACCATTATTCCATGTGCTTTTAAAATCTGATTTTTGCCTTTGTCATCAGGAAAGCCTTATACATTTGTAACAGATACAAACAGCATAGAAATGCATTGACTAAGCAAGAAATTCATTTGTCTCTCTCCTCAGTCCCAAATTTGTGGCTTATCCATCTCGATTTTGCACCTGCTCCTGCCCCTCACCTTCTGCTCTCACCCTCAACCTGTGCAGTTATGCTTTTGTTTCATAAAGTGGAACCTCTCTGCAAACTTTCCTGAAGCTCGCTCTCTACAGCTGCTGTTAATAACTGTTATTACATTTATTTGTCTAAGTCAGCGGCAAATGTGCCCTATTATTTATGACAATTGTGCCCCATTTATGAATGCATTTTACATACATTCAGTCATGTTTATGGTCACAGGTATGCAGGTCATTCTGATCCTTTGCCAATGCTCTGTGTAAATGGCTGTGAACTTTTGCATGAGATTTTTAATGGTGTAGATACATAGAAGTGGGACTTCTGTCTTAAGTCCATTTTCATTTAAAAAGTATTTGAATCAGTATTCTGAAGTCCAAAAAGGCTGGTCAAATTCATTCTCTTTAAAGGAAAATCCTTCTGTAGCCCCAACAATCTAGTTGTTGCTTCAGTATAAATTTTATATGTATAAAATTTTAAAGCTCAGCGATACACCATAAAAGTGGCATTTTTCTTAGAAAAGCATTCAAAATACCTGAGTCTGTAGATTTAATTAAGCTGTTTCATATCTTGATAGTGGTGATAGTTATCATCCTGCAAGGTGACAAAAACATTCCCTAAATATTATAACCAGTTATTAAGCAATTATCTGAGGATGTCAGTTGCGTAGGTAGACACATAATAGCCAAGTCATGGCAACCTTGCACGCAGCTGTTCCAGGTCTGGCTTCTCTTTTCCAGCAAGAGCCAAACCTTCAGTACTGAGCTCAGCACTCGAGGGCCTGGATGGTGGGGGCTGCCAGGCCTAGGCCCAGGAGACCTGAGGTGCAGAGCTTGGCAGGTGACAGCTGGGAGGTGTGACATAGCCTGTAACTCAACACAGAAGTTTCCCTTGCTGAGCCAAAGGGTGGGGAGAGGAAAGGGAGGTGACATTCCCAGACTTCCTGTGGTCACTTGTGCTCATGGCTTTCTTCTAGAAATGCTGACATTTAGGTTCATGTCCTCGAGTGCTCCCATGGCACAGGGGAAGGATCAGAAAGTTCTTGACCAGTGGCCTTCGCTGACCACTCATGGTTGCGAAGCCCTGATGCAGGCTGTAGGTCCTTCTCTTCAGGGAGGGTGGCTCTTGGCGATGACCACCTGCCTGGCGCATGTGGAATTTTGTCTTCTCCAGAAGCTTCCTATCTGTTTCTCTGAGCTGGTGTTCACCTTTTTCTTTTTCTTTTCACTTCTTTCTTTCCTTCTTTTCTATCTATCTATCTATCTATCTATCTATCTATCTATCTATCTATCTATCTTTCGGAACCAGGGATCGAACTCAGGACCTTGCACTTGCCAGGCAGGCTTGCCCCTGAGCTATCTCCCCGGGCCCTCTTTCTTTTTCTATAGCTTTTTGCCACTGCCTCACTTAGGAGGCCACGGCAGGTTTGGTGCCCAGCGTGGTCTTCCCTCCCAGCACCCTCAGCTCCACTTAGGAGGCCACAGCAGGTTTGGTGCCCAGCGTGGTCTTCCCTCCCAGCACCCTCAGCTCCACTAGACCCTGGCAGGGTGGTCTGGAATCAAGCTCCAGCTCAGAGCCTGGCCTCACATAATACTAGCAGCGAGACCCTTTGGCTACTGCCCTCACCCCTCTGAGGCAGTGTCCCCTTCTACAAAACAGGCACAGTATTTTCTCACAGGAACATTTGGAGGAATCCATATTTGAATATTCAGCACAGAATAAGCATAGTAAATGTATGTCGTCTTATCTCCTGCTATAAGAAAAGGCTTGGTCTGGTACTGTGGCGACTGCTCGCTGTGGGTCCTGGAGGGAGAGAGGGGAGGGCCATCCTGTGAGCCCAGAGATGAATCATGCACACAGTGTGTATCCTCATGAGTTCAGGAGATGGTACGGGAGCCTACCCCACAGACACGGTGCAGTGTGTATGGTAATAGTAATAGGAATTAATAACAGAAATAGCAATCAACCTTCTAATGAGTGAGACAGAAAAGGTCGTCATGTCAGTCGGGTATTAAGGGTTGCAAAGAGCTTTGGCAGAGAAGATAACGCCATCAGCAGCTAGGAGGCACCTGTACCTGCTGCCACAGTGCAACACTGTTGTTGTGTGCGTGTTACCTTCTTTGGCTCCTGCCAGCTCACTGATGGGTGCAAATTCAGCTCTCCTTCTTCCTTTCCTTCTCGCTGCCTTCCCCACCCCACCCCCCATCATCATCCTGCCTTAAAATACTCAGCCGCTAAAAATTTCTTACAGAATTTCTTTATGCTTTAGTAAGTCCTCAGAGGATGCTGTTTTGCCATACTGAGATTTTACAAGAGCTTTGGCATAGCTATTTTTTCCATTCCCTTTTCTACAGTATACATAAATTCTCTTGCTCGCTCAGCAATGAAGAAACCATTGGACCTTTGCTGTGCGACAGGCACATGCACCACCCCATATCAGAACAGCTTTGTGACATGGGCCATGCAGTCTTTTGTACAGATGAGGAAACTGTGGCTTAGAGCAGTTAGAATATTACACAAGTAGAGAGTGGAGGAGCTGCAGTTCATTTCCAGGGTTCTCTTCCCGGCCTTGGCTGCCTTGGTCTGCACCAGTAGGTGTAGTAAACGTGTATCTGGCCCTGTGAGAGCTGCCTTGCGCTGGCCTCTGATTCATGCTGGATGTCATCTGCTCAATGCGCTAATAGCTCCTCAGTAATTACCTTCCTTCCTGTTCATGGGGGCTCAGCATCTCGTAGTAGTAACAGTCCACGCAAAGCAGAGCATCTTCCTCCTCTTACACGTTTGTAAGCAGAGACTGAGAGGCTGCTTTGGCTTTTGCTTTGTCTGTGCCCATGAAGGGATCTGTGTGAGAATGCAGGCAGCACTTCCGAGTGTGACTGGGAGCCAGAGATCAGATGGCAGCTTCAGGGCAGCTGTGGGTAGATCCTGTCCCCTCTCCAGGCCCGGGCTTTCTCAGTGCATCCAGGGCTCAGATGGTCTAAGGATCCCGCTGATGTGGGAGCCTGTGTCATAGAAGCAGGCCTGGGGTAGGCTGGAAGGAATCCAGGCATTGGTGGCTGGCAGACTTGGAATGAGGCCTGTGCGCCCCAGCCCTGTGACCTTGAGCAAGTCGCTGATCTCCTTGATAACCCCTCCTCTTCCTCTACGATGAAGCCCGATAGGACCTGCCTCGCAGGGGTGCTCTCAGGGCTAAATAAGAAGGGACATCTCTTTCTTCTGTGTTTGATGCCTGGGGCCTTGGTTGCTGGTCGCTCCTGCAGCCGAAACCCAGCACACCTTCATCACATGCAGTCGCCGCTGCACCCCCGACCCTGGAGGTCCTCAGCTCTTGGCTCCTTGCAGCTCTGCTCAGATGTGAAGAAGCTCAGTGAGCGAAGATATCACTCTTCCCCGGTGAGCTTATTAGTGCTCAGTGACAGCGCCTTATTTTTTCCACCTTTTTCCCCCTGCAGACAGCAGCTGCAGTGTGTCAGTTTGCATGGATGTAATTTCTTCGGCTCCTCTTTTAGGCAGGAGAGCGCCATTCGTTTGGTAAATATTCTCCCTGCTCAGGCTTTGTGTTGGGCAAAAGGGATGGAGGGGAGCACACTTGCAGCCCCTGCCTGCAGGGAGCTCACTGGAAAAAAAAGAGGGATAAGGTTGCCCAGGGGCAGCGTCATTGCTGAGATACGTAGTCGGGTGCTGCAGGAGAAGACTGGGGCACAGTGGCTTGCTTCTGGGCTCCTAGGCAAGAGGTGACTTCTGAATAAGTATTAGAAGGTGAGTAGGAGTCTGACAGCTGTAGAAGTCTAGGAAGATCCCAAGCAGGAGCCCCAGCATGGGGTGACACGTTGGCTGCATGTCTAGAGCTGGGCCGAGTGGTGGAGGACCCAGCCTGCTGCACTGTGGCGGCCGTCCGTATACTAACAGCCCCCAAGTCTTAGTTACCAGCTTGGCCCTTCGCTCACACACCACTGCCCACGCAACAGCTACACTGCAAAGTGTCAGGGAAAGAAGTCTCAATTTGTCCTTAAAATAGATGAAAAAGGCAAACAAATCAAAACCTAATCTTGTTCTTCCCAGGTCTTCCCTGGCTTACCTAGGCGGCACCACCTGGGCTGCAAATACAGGTATCATGGTTGGCGCTGCCCCTTTCCTCCTCCCAGAACAGCGTGTTTGCCATTCCAGATGGCTCCTCCTCCACAGCACACCCTGCAGCCACCACGCCTTTCTGTGCAACCCCTGCCTCTCCCTGGGACTCTCCACTTCCACACTGGCCCAACTGCCGTTAGGCTCCTTGCTAGTCAGGAGAGTAGGCTTTAACATGGGAGCAGAGCTTCTGTCACTTCCTGGTCAGAAGTCCTAGTGGCCCGCTGGCAGCCTCGGTGGAATCTCAACCCCTTGCCGTGGCTGCCAGCCCCTCACTTCTCTGCCCTCAACTCTTGACACTCGCCTTGCTTACGTCAGCCATGACGTCTCTCTTGCTGGTCCTCTTTTGTGTCCTTGCACTTGCTGTCCTTAGCTGGGGCCTCCTCTCCCCAAACCTGCCTGACCCACCTCTAGAGCACACTGGTCTCTGTTCACGTGCTCTCTCCCACCTGTCTAAATGAAGTGTGGTTGTTCTGCCCCCAGCACTCACTCTGCCCTTTTACTTTGGTTTCTTTCGCACCCATCGCCTCCTGACTTTGTGTTACATGCTTGTCTTGTTTATGGCTTGCCTAAATCCAGGAGGAGGGTCCTCGTCTCTTGTACTCGCCATGCTGGAGCCTAAAATTGGGCCTGGCACAAGAGCTGGGATCATGAAGCACTAGCTGGGTGAATGAACGAGTGAATGAGTTCACGCATGCCTGTGTGCAAGCCGAGACTGGGGCGTTGCTGCCATAGGCAGCGCGGTCTAGTAGACATCTTCCAGGAGGTGAGTGACGTGGCCAGCACTTTTATTTTAGAAAGCCAGCTGGTGGCGGTGTGGGGGCCGGGCTGTGGGAGGGAGGCAGCAGGATTACTTTAGAGGCTGTGAAAACGGTGCAGGAAATTGATGCTGAACCTGTGCTGCAGGGGGGCCAAGGGGACAGATGACAGAGCCTGGAGACCTCTGAATGTCTTGGATTCTAGTGGGATAACTTGGCATGGTGGTTCCTTTATGAGAGCAGCAAGATGGGATGAGCCAGTCTGGGGAAACGCTGTACCAGCAAGCGAACGTAAGCCCCAGGGGCAGAGCCGTTGGTGCCGCAAGGAAGACCTGGGAGCTGCTCTGCTGTCCCCATGCACAACCTGTCCCTGAGAGCATTGTCAGGTAGTGGTGTAGTGAGTGAGACTGATGCTCCTCCAGCAGGTGGGTCTCACGGCCTTTCCACATCACGCCATGCTAAGACATCAGTTGCTCGTGGTTCCTGCATTTGTTTGTGTTTGACTCAGCACAGATCCACCCTAACAAATTGCCACTCCCTTTTCTAGAGGGCATATACTGCACCCAGCTTCTAGGGGCAGCTTGCTGATAGCCAGTGGTTCAGCGTCGCCCCCACTAAACAATGCACAGGAGCTCTTGTCCTCCCTCAGCCGGGAAGTCAGATCTCCAGTGGGCGCGCTGTCCTGGCCCAGGCCTAGCCACTCCCTGACACCACCTCCTTGACCACACCGTCAGGTCAGGCCCACGTTACACATGGAGACTGCAGAGCAGCTCCTAGCTCTCTGCTTCAGCCTTTCTGAGATTTTTGCTTCTTCTTCTTTTTTTTTTTTTGTATTTGAATTATTCCTTCTTTTCAAAACTCATCCTTCCAACTTTTGATGAAAATCCTTTTGTTTCATTCTTGCCCATCTTACTGGGGCCTCTCTCTGTGTTTTTGAGGCATGGCATCCCAGTCCCTTTTGCTTCGGTCCTGGGTTCCTGGTCATGTCACCCCACTGTGTGAAGGGAACAGCTGTGCTGCCTGTAGAGCCAGGTACCCACCCCCACCTCCCCTTCCTCTTCCCAGGGTCCTCATGTTGCAGCAGGAGCGGGAGCAGCTACACTAGAGAACTTCTTGTGTACAGGCGTAGTGTTAAACACCTCTCATGCATCCTGCCTAACGCAGGGTAGTGAGGATTATTACCAGTTTTTAGAGGTTAGTAGCTAAGTGTAGGGACACAGAGGTAAGCAGACCCAGGTTGAATCCCAGCTAGTGATGGACCTTGAGAATGCCACTTAATCTTTTTAACTTTATTTTTCTAGGTTTGGAAAATGGAGATAGTCTAGGGGGTTGTTGTGCAAATGAAATGATACGCTATTTAATAAGTGTAGAAGTGTTTGTTTACAATGTGTTAGATATTATGCTGTCAGGAAGTAACAGCAGCTTCCAGATAAAGTCATTGTCGCTGTCACCATCAGCACCGTTGCCACCACCGCCATCATTATCCCTGGGCTTCACAACCGATATGTAGGTGGAGTCCTGCCTGGGTCCAAAGCTTGCATTGTTTTTCTTGTCCCACAATGTGGCTCCCAAGTTTATCTTGTCCGAGCGCTTCTGGCCCCTGAGTTGGCTCTGCTGTTCCTCTTTTGGGTGTGCCATGTGTCCCTGTCAGGGACCGTGGGCTCAAGAGAAGGCTTAGCCAGTGGCCTCCTTTCAGGCTGGACCTAGCAGTTCTAGTAGCTGGGTTGTCTGGGCAGGAGTTTGGACTCCTACGTCAGTATCGGCTTGTCTCCTGTATAAGCCAGAGTTCTTTCCCTGTGGCTGTTGGTGTCATCCGCAGGGTTGTGTAAACCAAACAGGGACAAAGCAGAGGTCTGCTTCTAGTCTTTGCAGGTCATAATTTGTGAATCCAGTAAAATTTACAAATCAGTTTCCCAGAAAATGTATATGACAAATAAGAAGTACAACCTTCTTAATGAGACATTTTCCCCAGGGCCTCCCTCGGATCCCAGCTGAAAATTCTTGATTCTGAAGATTAGACGATGTACCATTTTGTCCTTATGCTATTCCTCATTCACAGCTACACAGGACATGCATTTCTGCTAGGCCGCATGTGTGTAAGGGCTGCTGAGCATCCTGGTACTTTTTGGAAATACTTGTTTGATAATATTTTCCATGTGCATTCATTTCTCCTATTTGAGAAATATCTTCACCTACTAGAACTGGACTGTCTATTTTTGATGGGATTCACCTGCCGATTTGTGCATAAATTCAGGCCTTAGAGAGTGCATCTAACAGACGCACCAGGGAGGGCTTTTTGGCTATAAAACGTCAGATGAACAGGAATGTCATTGTGATTTACAGATTGTACAGGAGGGTAACCTTAGCTTCACCAGAGGTGAATGGCCCCAATTCAGGTAACTACGAACCTCTTCTTTTAAACTTACATTTTTCTGAAATTTCAAGTCTAAAATAATATACTTTTTTCCTTTTTTTTTTTTTTTCAGTTTTCAAGGCACGGGTTTGGGAGAAGGCAGAGTCCAGTTCCCTTAACTGCTCAGCTCAGCCTGGCTTACCCACCTATCCTTGGAACACCCGCCACGTGGGCCTGCTGTCTCTCACGGAGATGGCGGGCGTGATTGTCCCTGCCTGTGAATGAAGCCCAGAATCCTTCCTCTCACGCTGGCTGTGATGTCAGTGCCCTTGTTGGCAGATATAGGACTTGGATTTTGATGGTAGTAACCAAATCCGCCGGATAGTAGATCATTTGATACAAAGGTGTCTCTGATAAGCAGCTTTCCTTCCAGTTTTTCTTCTTTGTTTTTTCTAAATTATAAAAGCAACAGATGTTCATTACAGGCCCCGGATTAGAACTCTCTGTGTCTGGCTTTGAATTCCAGTTCTATCACTTATTAGGCGCGCAGCTCTGAGCAATGCAAAACATGTTCCCTCTGTACAGAAGGCCCAGTCGAGTTGCCCCGTTGCACTGCTGTGTGGACTGAGGGAGCCCGGCCTGTATAATGCTCTTGCAGCCACCGCTTGGGCATGCATTTCTCCTGTGGGGTTTCTCCCCAACCTGGTACTGGAGACTGGACCCAGGGCTTTCACACTCAGCTACCTACCCAGCCCTTTTAAATGTTTTTATTTTTAGACAGGCTCTTTCTAAATTGCCCAGACTTGCCTGGAGCCTGCCATCTTCCTGCCTCAGATAGGATTACAGATGTGCACCACCATGCCTGGATTCCTCGGTGGGAAGTACTGATACCTACTAAGAACCAGTGGCTGTTTCAGCAGCTCTGGAAATGGTTAAGAACAAGAAAGAGGCCGTGCTCTCTGGTGTGCGTGCTCTAAGCAGAGCGGACACAAGTACACAGGACAGTGCCCATAATTAAGGCATTAGAATCCTGGGACAGTGTGAGAGCCCCTGGAAAGGCCATTTTATACGAAACATCAAGGTGAGACCTCTCTGGGGAGGTCAGTTTTTTGTGATTCTTGGTCACTAGTGATCGTAAACTCCTGCTTTAAACAGTGCTGCCTCCTTAAGTGTTTAGATCCTAAAGGTGAGTTTGGAAAATCCGACCACAGAGTACAAATACTTGTCTTTGGGAAGATGCTTGTCCAGCTGTGGTCTTCCCATGCCGAGTTCAAGCTCTTGGTCAAGAACCATATCCTCTGGCCCATAAAGACCTCAGAGCTCCTCTTGGAATGTGCACCCCACTGAGCCCAGCCTGAATGAGGAGGCCCATGTTGGGAGGGAGGGTGACTCACTTCTAGCCAGAGCCCGCGCTGCTTTGGAGCCTTCTGGTTTTTGCGGAGCTGGAAGTGCTTTTTCTCTCAGTAAGAGGGTGGCTGCTGCTCCTCTTGACTCTAAGGGCTTGTGGAGGCCACACAACACAGGTGCATGCACTGGCTTCTCAACTGCAGAGCAGTAAGACTGACACCTGATGCCAACCGTGTTGCCACTCTTGGTGTGTGAAGGGGACTTAAACGACCACTTCACCCTGCCATTTCAGGCAGCAGTAGCCCAAACTGTTCAGAGGAAGCTACTGGGCAGGTGGCCTCTGACTCACCTCTCATAGCAATAGTTGACCTATTTTTATGTGACCCTGATTTGCTCAGTACAATGAGTGAGAGATGCGTTTGTGAATGTACTTCTGCTACCTGATTGAACCCAGCACGTGACAGCCCAGATCTTAAACATACACATAGCCGGGGCAGATGGACGGATGGGCGGTGGTTTTCCACTAATCTCTGAATTGTAATTCTATCACAAGGAAAAGGCTCCATTTCAAGAACATGGAACAATTACTTGAGACTCCATATGATGCCAAAGCAGCAGGCCTTGATTTCTTGCTACAGGGCAGCTTAATCAGGAAATGGCCTAGATGGCTGCCTTTCAAGTAGGTCCTCGCAGTAGCCTGGCAACAGGCACAGGGTCATAATTGGAGAATTTGGCTCTGAGTGTCTGTGGGTGTTTACAGTGCACTATAGGGCAGGGCTTCTCTTATTTATAGAATATTTTTGAGCAACAAGCAGCAGAAGGCTGAAAAGCCACTAAATCTCAATTTATTTTTAACAAACTCCATTTTCCCCTTCATCCCAGAAGGAAGACTGAGTTATTAAAAAACAGTAAAAAATACATCGTTGCAAAGCATGCCATATCTAATTATGGGGTTGCCAGCGTCAGCCTGCAGCCACACTTGGAGGGCTTTGTAAATCAGCCATCCATTCAATCTGTGAACTTATATGACTCCCATTCTTCGTTCAGATGTAGAATGAAATTATTGGCAAGTGAGAGCTGATCAGAAAAAGTTCTTCCCATCTAAATTAAGAGATGGAAGGTACAAATATAGAATAGTGTACTTACGTTTTCAAAGGGAGATAAAATCATTCTTCATTGTCCATTATACTTAGCTGCACAAATATACATCGTAGCACTAAATGCCCGCTTTAGGATTTCACTCCGTGCAATGGCAGATCTGTGCCACTCCGAGGAGCAGTGTTGTGCTGGCTCGCTGAGCTCAGCCCTGAAAGCTTGTAACCACCTAGTCATGGAATGCACAGATCCAGTGCTTTCTGCCTGTGTTCTCGCAGTGTGGTAGAGCTGGATGAGACTTCAGAGACACTCTAGTTCAACTGCACCTTTCTATAAGGGGAAGCTGAGTTCCAAACAGGGAGCTGTTACTCCTAGCCTCAGGGAGTCATAGTACAGGTGGGCTGAGGCAGGGGTCTCTGCTTCTCCCCAGCAGTGTTCTGCCGTGCTGAGTCTGGGAGCCAGTAAACAAAATAGGTCTGATGTCTCCACTTCAAGGGTTCGCAGTCTCAGACGACGAGGACGTCGAAATAGTCAAGCAGTTGCCCTCCCGCTAGCAGACCGAGTTACATGCATATAGAACAGATCAGTTGAATGGTGGAGGTGGTGCGCATGGGGAATTTGGGCATCTGTGTATTTGGATACCAAAGCAAAGGTTAAATCGGTTGCTGTCTGACTCACTTGGGAGTAGCTTTATAGATGCTGTAAAATTTTCTAATGAGAAAAGGTGCAGCACATTTGCTGAATGGTGGGTACAGGGAACACATGGTGCTGTGAGGGGTGGGTGGCAGTGGAGATGAATACCACAACTTGAGAGGTGCCCTGGAAGTGGGTCATTGAGCTTTTACAGGGGTATGGAGGAGGCACAGGCCAGCCAGTGCTGAGTGCTAAGGAACGTCCCGCCCTTTCCTGGGGCAGCCTGTGGGTGGCCTGTGGGCTGCATTTCCAATCCTTTGTCCCCCAGGCAGAAGAATAACTGGTCCTGGTGGCCTCTTCTCTGACCCTAACATCCAGTATCAATGAACTGGAGCTGGCCCCTTTCTTTCCCTGTGTTATATGGGGGAACAGTGCCCTGGGCCAGTGTGGTTGTGGGTATTGATTCTTTTTATGCAGCTGGGAGAGGCAGAGGGACCTCAGGAAACTTTTCTACGGGAGGACAGACCGCAGCCCTCTTGGTAGTCCTGAAACCCACTCGTTGTAGAGGATGTGAGTGGGCCAGGAGGGAGGTGGTCAGGGCCTAAATTAAGGCTAGAGAAGTCAGCAGAGAGAGGAACAAGTGGGAGAGGAACGATTACAGGGGAGGAGGAAGCAGTGGGACTTGGCTAGAGCCAGCCAGCCAAAGAGCGAGTGAAGGGCAGTGACATGCTGGGACGTGAACTGCCACTGCAGAGGAGGTGGGAGGTGGGGACAGAGGAATTCGGGCTGTGGGCAGGCCCAGCGGCTGGCATCCGGGCTGGAGTCTATGGATTACTGAGTCTACACTCCCTGAGAAGAGATGGCCCATCTTCTCCTCAGTGAGCTTCGCTGGCCTGGGCAGTGGTTCTCAAGCATGGCGCCAGGCACCGCCAGATGGCACACAATAAAATGAGGGCATTCAGTGGCCCCGAGGTCACCTCACAGAAACCCACAACTATTTTGTAGTTGTCAGAGCTGAGACTATCGAAATTAGCAGTGACAAGAACCTAGGAAGTACTTGGGACAAGGCTGAGGGGCTGTAGTTTGGAAATTGTTTCTTCTTGGATCTGTATTATAGTATCAAGATAAATGCTTTTGTTAGCAAAATAGTTTCTAGCTTTAAACCTTACCTTACTTTTTTTTTAAACATTATTTATTTATGTTATGGCTGGCTCAGCCTGCCCTGGGGGTGGGGCTGGCACAGCATGTGGTGCCAGGGATCAAACTACCGTCCCCGCTGTTGCCTAAGCTTTCCTAAGTAGGCGCTTTAGACCGATGAGCCATCGTGCCAGCCCTTTAAACCTTACTTTTCATTGTTGTATTTTATAAAGATAGCAATATTTTAATGGGGAAAAAATGCCTCCTGGGTGCCCTACCTCTGAATCAATCTTTAGGGAGCAGATTTTCCTCTTTGCGTTTCTTGCTCCAGTCCTCTGTAACTGAGAATCCTTCCCCATGTGCAAGTTGGTCCAGGTAACTTAACTTGGTATGACCCAGGCCAGGGGGTTTTGTCTGTGCTTCGATGGTAAAAGACTGGTAAGGAAGAACCCCAAATCCTTCACCAGAGAGAAAGTTGGGGTAATTTCCGCCCCAGTGAAAGGCCATGGAGTCAGCTGACCCAATCACTTGGTAATTGAGTGCCTCTGGCTGAGAATGGCATTGGATCTAAGCTGTCTTTTTTTTTTATGGCTGGCTCAGCCTACCTTGGGGGTGGGGCTGGCACAGCATGTGGTGCTGGGGATTGAACTGTGGTCCCTGTGGTTGCCTAAGCAGGTGCTTTAGGCTGCTGAGCCATCTCGCTGGCCCAAAAGAGGTTTCTTTTTTTTTTTGGTCTCTTTGAGACAGGGTCTCGCTATGCAGTTCAGGCTGACCTAAAACTCACTTTTGTAGCCCAGGCTGGTCTCAGTCTCACACCGTTCCTCCTGCCTCAGCCTCCCAAGTGTTGGGATTACCATGCCTGGCTGATGCTGTCTCTAAATTCCAACATTTTATATTCCGTCTCATTTCTGCCCTGGCACCTAGCAATTGTTCTAGAAATGCTTTTGGTTTCATAAGCAGTTGTGGGTTGCTGGTGCCACCACCAGCAAGTGATGCCGTGAGGGCTCTGAGGGAAAATTCTGAAGGTCCTGGACGTTGTTGAGGTCCACAGTCCTCCTCCTTTCCAGCTAAGCAGTCACACCCCGCTGACAGTACCTTTTTGCTCCTTATCCACAGGAGAATGGACCCTACAAATGGTCTTCCAGGTTACCCGTGGCCAGGGCCTGGTATAGGATGGCCGCTCTGTGTGGCTCCTGAAAGCCAGTGGCCTGGTTCAACTTGGTTGTGTTCTGGGACCTCACTCCCACCCCCACCTGCTACAGACACTTCTGGCTCTTAGAAAACCTTATTGTGTTATCAGATCTGTCTCTTGCCACAGTTTCCTCACTGGCCTAGCTCTGCCCTTTGTGGCCACCAGAGCAAAGGTCTGTAGCCTGGCATGATTTTACCTCTGAAACTTGAAAATAGTGCTCCTGGGCTCTGGACCTCTTTCTTCTCTAGTCCCCTCCACAGGACTTGTGTTCCCGGGTGCCTGCAGTCCTGCTGTGTATGACATGGCAATCAGTAGCATACTAGTACCAGGGGACGTTCACCAAGCGAGGGCTTGCCATGGGCCCGGCACTGTTGTCATCTTTGCGTTCTGTGCTACTCACCACACCCTGCCCTCACTCCCATGTGAGGTGGTTACCGTTGTGATCCTCATTTTACCAGTGAGAAAATGAAGGAAAGAACAGAAAGTCCGTGCTTGTCTTGAGCCTGTGCTCTTAACTCTGGTGCTCAAATATCTTATAACCTTTTCCTCATGGTGCTAAAAATAAGCTCAGGGTATACCAGGCTTTGGCTGGCCCTATTTTAACTTACTTTTGAAAAAATCATTTGACACCAGCCTGAGTTGAACCATCTTTCATGAAGCCTCTACAGAGTCTGTTTTGACAAAGTGGACAGGAGAGCTGAGGCCTCTGCACTGCCACCAGCACGTGGGTGGTGCTTGAAGGCCTCTAACGTGTGGATTAGATCAAGACGATACATATGGGCTACTGATATTTTATTTTCCTGAACATGATATGTGCCCCAATAGACTTCCTGTCTAAAGTGCCTAGTCATGGCTCTAGGGCCTTCTAAGAGATGGAGACCTGAGAATTGCAAGCCCAGATTGCCTCTTCACATAGTGACTGCAGTATTCATTCTTATACTGTCCCTGGCCATGCTAGGCAGAAGGAAGTGTTGATCACCTATCCTCCAAAGCTGAGGGTACACGTGCCCTAGAAGAGCTCCTGGTGGCTCAGGCCAGGATCCCTGGAGTGCGAGAAAGGTGACCTGTGGCTGCATCTGGGTAGAGTCTGCTTCCCGTGTACACCAACACATGGGTCAGAGCACCCCACAGCTGGATTGAACCATTGTTCTTTGTGAGAGTTTCTTTTCAGATGGCATGCATCCCAGAGACCCAAGCAGCATAGGGAGGGATCTGGTCCCTGGTGCGTATGTCTGGAGACCTGCACAGTGAGCAGCTTGAAGCTATAGAAAAAGCACTGTATAAATTCTGCCTGTAGCATGACTGAAAGTGGGGCCCTGACTGGAGACGTATTCTCCCTGAAGTGTTGTGTATTTACTGAGAAAATGGGGGTGCTAATAGCACTACCCGGCGCAGTTGATGGAATTGCATGAGATCCTGCGTAGGCAGAGCAGAAGGTACCCGCACAGTGTTCAGTGGTGATAAATGTTCGCATTAGCATCATCATTTCCTTCTTCCTCCACTGCTCCTTCTCCCTTTCTAACCCTGCTTGCCATTGATTTTCTAAACGGATTAGAATAAACCTAACTTCTGCCTCTGTTCCACTGACAAGAGGGTGAATCATGTTACTTGGTTCTGAGTGGGTACATAGCGCCCCCTGTAGGAGATACTGGAAATGCGAGAGTGGTTGGGTTGTCTCAAGTGATCTGGACTGGGCTTTCATACTAGGAAAAGAAAAGGGCACTGGTAAGTGTACTGCGTGGGGAGCCAAGAATTGTCCATCTACACAACTGCCTAACACTCAGTGGACAGTCAGGTAGGCAGAGGTCTGCTCATGCTTATCTCAGCCTAGAATCTGATTTCCTTTTGCACATAAATATATTTTGCATGTCTTTAATATATACTGAATTTTCCAGGAATGCAGCTACAAAGTATATGAGAGCTATTTATTTTGAAGAGTTATAGCACTTTATGATGTTATTCACCATAGGTTCTGGCATAGCTGTGCCCCAACATTTGCATATTAATTTACATGTTATTTTAATCAACTTCATTTTTTTGTATTACTACTGGAGCATTATACTGACCGTTTCTGTAATGTTAGGTGTTGGCAGGTGATACTAGCAACAGACTTCAAGAAGGTGTAAAATATGTTGAAAATGTTTGTATTTTTTCTTTGAAGGCAGGAGAAAGTGCAAGTGTATTAGCTTATACATTAGCTGGAGAAATCAGAGGCCAGACTTGAAATAAAAAAGCAGTAGTTTCATTTCTCTTGGCAATACCCATGACCGCGAGTGTGTGCAGAAATCAGTTTTACCGTATGTGTTATTTGTTGGGAAAGAAGGTGTTCTGATGCTCTCGCAGACCTTTTAGAAAACAGGTGATCTCAAAGTTGGAAGCGGTTTCGTCCTCGCAGTTCTTCATCTTTGCTATCTCCGTTCCCACCCCTCCCTCCTGCCTACACGTGGTTTTTGGAGTAGATGATGCATAAAGCCGTGGTCTGGTATAGCGAGTATTTGAAGATTTCCCTGTCCTTTATTATTTTTATCTTCACATAGCTGTCCCTTATATGATGCTGATATGGTTACAGTAAATCTCAATACTTAATGATAAAGTTTATGGTTCTGCTTAATCCAAAGTGACACATGCTCTAAGGGAGAATTTGAAGTGAATGGAAACCCCAAAATAAAAATCAATGTTTACCATTTCAGTCCACGTGAAAACTACTGTTAATGTTTTGGCTTATTTTCTTTCAGTTCTTTTTTTGTGTTAAATTTTATTATAGAAATAATTCATGTGCAGGTTGGAAAAAGGTGGATGATTTAGACATTTGAATAAAGTGAAACTTGCCCATCTCACCAGTTGGAGAGAATGGTCTTAATATTCTGGTGAATTTCCTCTCGTCAGTTTTCTGTAGATCAGGAATATTGTACATATAATTAATTACATAAGTCCCTTTTCACCTAACATTTCCCATGTTATGTACTTTTAAATACAGTTTAAATAGTTGTATCTCATCTTAAACGTACCAGTCCGTTCTATTGGAACATTTAGAATGATTTTTTTTTTTTTTTCTTTTTGGTTGGCTCAGCATGCCTTAAGGGTGGGTCAGGCAAGGTTGTGGAACTGGGGATCAGACTAGATTCCCCTGCACCTGACTATGTTTGCCCGAGCAGGTGCTTAAACAAGTGAACTAAGCTGCAGGCCCCCTCTACTGGAACATTCAGATGTTTTTACTAACCGTTATTATAATAATACTCAAAGAAAATCTCCGTAAACCAGTTAATATAGATGTCTCTATATATAGATATGTAGTGTGTGACAGATGACGTCCTTAGCCATAACATTTATCTTAATTACATATGAAATTACTTTGTCATTTTTTGAGCTTTTAATGTTTAATACCAACTTTCTTCACACAAGGTCTGTGCCACTTCTGTTCTGGTTCCCACAGTATGGACTTGCCTGTTGACCCCGCCCTCGCTCACACTGAGTTGGCTTTGGAAGTGTAACTTTTGCTAATCTCAGCAGAAACAGCAGCATCTCATTATTTGTTATCCTTTGACCGTGATGAGGGTGAGTGGGTTTTCATGCATGCCGTGGTCTCTGTGCTTTACCTTTTCTGTGATTCCTTATTTTCTCTGCTTGGTTTTCCCCTAAGGAATTTGCTTTTTTAGCGTGTTCTAGTGAGTCCTCGTGTGGGCTTGTTTCCACCCAGAGCGGATGACGCTCCTCACCAGTGTCGGAGCTCCGGCCTGCGGCCTCTGTCGGCCCAGGGAAGTTCCCTGACCTCTCTAGGAATCAGTTCGAGAACTCGGTGAAACATCTCCGACTTGGCACAGAATAAAAGCCCAGAGTGTGGCTTCTTTTGGGATTGGTCTGTTGCGATCCAGCACTAAACATTTCCTCATAAAATGTATCTGGAGTTGTGTATGTTTGTTCATGTCCTTGGCCTCCTAATGCTCTCCTCTAGTAACTACAGCCCAGAGAAATGAAACTGAGCTCCCTGAAGTTGTTTTCGTTTTTAATTTTTCATTCAGGAAGGAGATAAGTGAAAGGACTTAATCAAGAGGAATTATAGGGTTATTCCTGGGGTTAGGACACACTAAGATGAACACCTCAGATCTGGGCTGCAGGAACGCCAGGCAGGAAAGAGGACTGGCGCAGCTTAGGAAGGGAGCTTGTCCTTCGATGGCAGGCGTCATCTGGTTAACCTTTGGCCAGTGCCTTTGGCATCAGCCTCCCCCAGGGCTCTGCCCGGCTTGCGTGCCTGTTACTGGTGCAGTGGGCTGGGGCGAAGGCTGTAAGCCTGCCCTGCCTATTGGAGCTTTGGCTTTTATTTGCTGAGTCACTGGAGCTCCCGGGCGGGCATGTGGAGAGTCCCGGCTCTGGACTTCAGTCCCTGTTCTGCTCTTCTCTGACTGTGAGCTCGGACAAGCTGCTTCACTGCTGCCGCTTGGTGCTGTGGTGGTGATAGTGGTGTCTTCCCAGAAGGTCACACAAGGACAGAATGCGGGCGCTCAGTCAGTGGCAGGTGGCCGCTGCTCCAGGAGGGTGGGGGACAGGTGTCATTTCACATGGATGGTGGAGGACAGAAGGGCACCTCTTCCACCCATCCAGCTGCCAAATAGACGTGCACCTGGGAGGCAGGTGTTGGCTGGATTTTCACCCAGATTCCCCAAGGCGGGGGCCTTGGGCACTTGCCAGGCTCCTTGTCACCCTGGTGTCCAGTCAGGAAGTCCACTGCTTGTTCTGTTGGCCAGGCTTCAGCCCTTCTCACCCTGCCGCTCCCAGTGCCATCTCCCAGCCCAGGACCCACGGTTTCTATGCACGGCCACGGCAGCCACCGTTGAAGCCTTAGCAGGACTTTGTCCCTTCAGAGGCAAAGCCAAGCCCTGCTGGGACCGACAGCCCCTTCTGTCTTCCCTAGTGGTCTCCTCTCACCTGTTGCTGTCCTACACTCGGCTGACACCCAGAGCCCTCTGTCCTCTGCCTGTAGTGCCCATGTGGCCTCGCTGGGCTTCTTGCCACCCTCAGCCCCGCACTCATCCCACGGGGCCAGCATCCACAGAACCTGTGTACTCGCACCCCTGTGGACAGGATGAGGACACGGATTTTTGTCTGCCTGCCCCATGCCAGTGCAGCCATGGAGAGCAGTGCCTGGTACTTGGATGCCCTGGGCAAATATTTGTGGAGAGATTAATGAGTGATCCCAGGCCATCGTGCTAACAGTGTCTTCATTATTACAAAACCATCCCGAATTGAAATTGGGTTGCGGCATGCGGTGTGTGTTGGAAATTTCCTCCCATTACCAATTCCTGCGCCACAGACAGCACCTGGCTCTCCTGCGTGCTCTGCAGGGTGCTAGTGGGTGCTCAAGGTGGGCGCTGGTGGCCGAAGGCTGCGGGGGCCCCTGTGCCCTGCCCTGTGTGGCTGTGTCACAGCCAGAGTCCCCTAGTCCCCTTGCGCAGCGGTGAAGCAGCCCGCACCCCACCCCCAGCTGCATTCATCCCTGCGTTGCCTTTCTGTTCCTGTGGGTGCAGTCCCTGCAGGGAAGGGATTGGCCTTTGCCTTCTGTGTCTCATCTCCTTGAGCACCTGGGAAACTGTTACTTATCACCCTGTGACTTGACTTCAGCTTTGTCCCAGTCTATGCTTTCCTGAAGAACAGAACTCACCCATTTTCCTGCCCCCTTTCTCCTCTCCCCATCTCCCTCCTTTCCCATCTTCTTTCGTCCCTCCTTTTTTCCACTTCCCTCTTCCCCTCCTTCCTTCTCCTGCTCCCCTCCCTCCCTCCTTCCCTGTGTGTGTGTGTGTGTGTGTGTTCTTGTTGCCAAATGTTGACCTCAGGCATCCTCCCGCCCCAC
>PVKN010006493.1:0-12522 GCA_004027915.1 Capromys pilorides
GTTCTAAATGGTAGATTAGGTTGTCAAAGAAATGATGTGTGAACTGAAAAAAGTGATGAAATAACTCAAAATATGATAAAGCAGGAAAATGATGAGAGAAAATATAAAAGAATAATTAAAAGATATCCAGAAAAGCATGAGAAAAGACTAAAATATCCTGAAAGACTGAGAGAATGCAGGAAATGTAATAGTTCAATAAGTAACACTGAGAATTTTCAAAAAATGGAAAAAGATGCAAATCTTTGGGTTGAATAACTACAAGCTCATAAACATACAACAATGAAAAGGAGGAAAACGGAAACAAAAGAGAAAAATCTTAAAAACAACCAGAAAGAAAAATGCCCTTTTACTTCTTGCTAGCAATAAAAAATTAGAGAAAAAATATGGAAAATCTTCTGGGCATGGTGGCGCATACCTGTAAATCCCAGCACTTGGGAGGCTGAGGCAGGAGGATTGGTGTGAGTTTGAGACCAGCCTGGGCTACAAAAGTGAGCTCAAGGCCAGCCTGAGCTGCATAGCGAGGCCCTGTCTCAAAAAGACAAAAAAAAAAAAGAAAGAAAGAAAAAAAAACTTTATAGAAAACTTTATTATTTATTAATACTAAAAGCTTACAGGAAAAAATTCTTCAAAAGGTGAAGGGATAACAGCTAAAATTCTATGCCCACTGAATTTCTATGTATAGATTGTAATCTTGAAGACACAGGTATAGGCAGAGACTTCAAGAACAAGACCCAGACTGCATGAGAAATATGAGGAAGAATCAACAGATGGAATCTCACCCTATTGAAAAACTTTACACAACAAAATAAATCACCAATAGAGTGAAAAGACAACCCACTGGGTGAGAAAAATTTACAGTCAGTTGTTCCTCAAACAAAGGACTTATATCTCAAATTCAAAAACCCAATCCAAAAATGGGCCCATCTGAGATGAATACACATTTTTCAAATGAAGAAATATAAACAGCACATAAATATATGAAAAAATGTACAACACCAGCCATTCCAGAGATGCAAATTAAAGCAACACTGAGATTTCATCTCCAGAAAGAATAGTTACCATCAAGAAATCAAACAATAATGCTCACTTTAGCAGCACATATACTAAAATCGGAATGATACAGAGAAGATTAACATGGCCCCTGCGCAAGGATGACACACAAATTCGTGAAGTGTTCCATATTAAAAAAAAAGAAAAAGAAAGAAATCAAACAATAGGGCCAGGGATGTACTCAGTGGCATAGCACCTGCTTGGCAAATACAAGGTGCTGAGTTAACTCCCACTATCAAAAAAAAAAAAAAAAAAAAAATCAAACAATAACCAATGCTGAAGGTCTGTGGGGGAAAAGGAACCCTTCTGCACTATTGTTGGGAGAGTAGACTGGTGCGACCACTTGGAAATCAGTGGAGAGTCCTTTAAAAAACTAGGATTAGGCTGGGCATAGTGGCACACAGCTGTAATCTCAACACTTGGGAGGCTAAAGCAAGAGGATTGTAGCAAGTTCAAGTCGTCAGGGCTACAAAGTAAGTTCAAGGCCAGCCTAAACAGCACAGAAAAACACTATCTCAGGGCCAGAGAGATAGCTCAGTGGTTTAAGCGCCTACATGACAAGTAGAAGGTGTTGAGTTCAATCCCCAGTACAAAAAAAAACCTAGGACTAGCGGTCCCACACAACCTAGCTATTTCCCTTCTGGGTATCTTTCCAGAAGAATTAAAAACATCATACCACAGAGGTATATGTACACCCATATACCACAAAAGTATATGTACACCCATGTTTATAGCAGCACAATTAATTTGTAATATCTAAATCTTGGGAACGACCCAAATGCCTATCAATGGAGGAAAGGATAAAAAGACATGGTTTCTTGATATAAGGGAGTACTACTTAGCCATAAAGGATAAACTTGAGACTTCTATAGGTAAAAGGATGCAACTCTTTGAGACCATACTCTTAAGTGAAGTCAGACCTACATGTGTAAACATTACTGTTGTCTCACTACTGTGAGAAGCAGAATGAGTAAATAAGATCCAAAATGTACAATAGGTACTGTGAATTGGAAAGAAATTTTTGAAAAAGACAGAGAAACTGATGGGGGAAGAGGAAAAGAAGATGAAAGGGAGATAGATAGATAGATAGATAGATAGATAGATAGATAGATAGATAGATGATAGACAGTCAATAGTTATACAGCTAGTCTCTCTTAGTTCATTGAAAAGAAAGATTTGTGCTAATATTGTTTGGACGATACGTGATGCCTGTATCTTGTACTCTGAATAACCACTATGAAGATAACAATATGCAATATGTTAACTATTATAACTCTTGGATTAGCCTATTGGAAACTGTTTTACCTTATTTCTATTTCTTTTCTCTTTAAAATAGTAAATAAACTTCAAAAAGATGTGAAACAAGCATTTTAAGGCAAAGATTGAGAAGGCTTAGCACTTGAGAACTTTAACTGAAATGCCACAAATGAATATATTTCATGAGAAAGAAACTGAACGGAGTTGACTGCAAGAAGACATGGTGTACAGATTATTATTATTATTATTATTATTATTATTATTATTGTCATCTTTTTGAGAACAGGGTCTCACTATGTAGCTCAGGCTGGCCTTGAGCTCATTTTGTAGCCCAGGTTGGTCTCAAACTCGCGATGATCCTCCTGCTTCAGCCTCCAAAGTACTGGGATTACAGGCGTGCACCACCCAGATGGATTTTTATGTACATGAAAACATCCTGCAAGCATAGACATGGGGGTGGTGGTGGTGGTGGTCATCATAGTTTCAAAGCGTATCTAGATGTACTAATGTATTTAACCTAAATTTAGTGGGGTTAGAAGCAAAGTACTACTGGATAGAAATACGGCAGATTGTGGGGAAGATCAGAGTTAACATGGTTAAAGTTCCTTCTTTTATTCAGAAAATGTACACTTACTGTAGACTTAGGGAAGAATGTTAAGAAAATATATAAAAACATAATGCAACAACAGAAATAGAATGTGTCCAAGTCAGTGGAAGACCAGGAGATAAATAAGGTAAATAAAGCTGCAATTAATTAAATTAGTCTGATTACTTTGTAAAACAAAACATGGCCACAACTAACAGAGTTGCACCTATCCCATGACTCAGAAATTTCACCTCTTTGTATCTGCCTTCGGCAAACACACAGCTGACATTCATAAAACTATTCACTGTAGCATTGTTTTTAATATGGAAAGCTGGAAAAAGCCTAATACTTACTAACAGACTAGATAAATTGTGACCTACTCAGCAACGAAGTAGTATTCATGAACTGGAGCTATAGGAAAAAAAAAAACGAATTAATGTAAAAGAATTGAGAAAAATCTTTTCAGAAAAAGTATACATCATTTAGGCAAATTTCTAAAACAAATCAAAGTGATGGATTACCTGTGGATATACACATGTAAGACCATAAAACCAGAGAATGAAATGTAGCAACATATGAATAGCTGGATTTTAGTCTTGTGCACATAGATATTTGTAATGTTATTCCAATGCTATAATTTTTGCAAGTTTCAAAACTCTTTAAAATTTTTAATGAAAGGATCTAGGCATCTAGAAATAAGGGTAAAAGGGGATAAATGGCTGCATCAGTCCTCAGGAAGGATGATCTTCTGGGATGAGATTAGGGAAGAGGCTGAGTCCTGAGTCCAGGGATTGTGGGAATTAATTCAGATCATCCTCCTAAGCTGATCACCTGGCTGACATGCCCATCACCTCAGCCCATCAGAGATGCTTTCTTTCCTGCCCTCTAATTTCACCCTGACCCTCAGCTCAGTACTAGTCTTCACAGGGCTTGAACAGAATGATTCAGTCTCTTGAATGTTCCCCAGATAAACAGTAACCTGTACCCTGGGAGCCAGGAGAGATTAGTTGTAAGAACAGAGTTCCCACTAAGGAAAGCTTGGACTTGTGGGTGTCACAACAGACAACTTCTTCCCTGTCCATTTTCTGTCTGCACAGAGGTCAGCAGCCAAAGCCAACTGCTAATGTGCTTTTGGCTGAAGTGGACCTAGAAAGAACCGTGCAAGGCCCAAAATTAAGCTTCTGTCAGCCTCCAGAGCTCCCCAAGGCCCAACATCAGACCTTTTCAGTCCTCTCTGACAACTGCCCTGCCTTCCATGTCTGGAAAGACCCTCCACAGAAGAGGTCTGAGTGGGGGCTTTTTTACAGCCTTTACTATGGATGGATCACCATGGCCATGGACACCAAAATAGGAACAAGTGAAACAGCCTTTTCTCAGAGCACCAGGCTAGAGTAGGGGAAGACAGACAGGCAGGCAGGCAGGCTGGCTGGCTGGCAGACAGACAGACAGACAACAAGGCTTTGGGACACTACTATTAACAGGAAACATTTTACTTCACAGTATGAAATCCTCTGTTAAATGATAAAACAGACCATTAACTGCGTAGTTAGATTAGTTTACTCCTTTATTCTGTGGGTTAAGGACTTTGTTAGACGCAGGAGATACAAAAATGACAAAGAAAATTCCTAACCTTTAAGAAAGGCAGGCAGTGGAACTTGGACAACCCAGTGTGACTCGTGCTGCCAAGAAGGACCGAGGCCAGGGGAATACATGCAGGGTCATCTGATGGGGAAGGCTGCCTCGAGGGGATTCCCATGGGAAGGCTGAAGGATAAGCAGCGGGAGGGCTGGCGAGCCTGGTAGAACATACATCGGCAGGGTACTTGCAGAGAAGGGATCGGCGTGTATTCTGGACTTAGGAATCTCCCAGCAGTGTTCTCCGTGTGCTGGGGAGCCCAGGTTTCCAGTGCACCCACTTCCAACTGGAATGAGACCTACAGGTATCTGCCCAGGATCCAGAACCTGGCAGTCACTCCTTGTATGAACGAAGAGTTGAGCGGGTGAAATACGCCTCGTGGGCTTCGCCGATCTCCCTCTAGCACAGTGAATACCAGCAGTGCCCACCCTAAGCGGGCTACTGTGGGGCGTGGCCCGCAGCCCAGCAGCTTCGTACGTCTCAGGGGAGAGGTCTTTGGGCACTAAGCCTGCATGGGGCCACCGGAGGACCCCTCATCAGTGGGTCTTCGGCTGAGTTTTGGTACAGGTGTAGGGAAAGCAGAGAGGTTAGCGCTCCGTGATTAACGGTCTCGGGTTCCTTTACTCTCCAACCAGTGGGGCGTGAGGAGCCACTGCGCGGGGCTGGGGTCCAGGCTGACTGCAGACAGACGTGGAGGCGTCATCCTGGCGTAGAGGGAGGAGGATGTGAATGGCGGGGCAGCGCGTCAGGAAGAAACAGCTCATCCTTGTCTGTGCTGCTCTGATCACTGGGCAGGCCAGGGTTCTCACATTGGGCGCACAAGAATTCCCACGCGCCGCTCACTCTGCAGACCCACCTCCTGAACCGGTGGATCCCACCGCTCCCTTTGGGGAAATGCTAAGCCCCGAGAACCTCACATCTGCGGCCGGCCCGGGCCAGGTCACTCTCTGTGCCCCCAGGGGCGAGCCTGGGGCGTGTCGCGGGTACCTCGCGGGCACGTGGTTGCTTGCAGCTGCCGCCGGGCTGCAAAGGCAGGAGGGAGGGCTTCCGGGCCGCGGCAGGCAGGGGCGGTGTCAGGACCCAGGCTCCGCCCCTCGGTCCCGCCCCCCTGCGCACCGGCTCCGGGTCCGCGGCCCTTGGCTGCGGCTTCTGCTAGGGGAGGTGGCGGCGGTGGCGGCGGCGGCGGCGGCGGCGGCGGGAGCAGCCATGGAGGCGGGCGCCGGGGCCGGCGCGGGATCCGCGAGCTGGAGCTGCGCGGGCCCAGGTCAGAGCCGCCCTCCTCACGTCCCACCGCCCCTGCCTCTGCGCCTCCCTCCAGACCCCCAGGCGCTGGCTGCCTCGCCGCTCCCGGGCTCCCCGCCCGGACTGGGCTCCCTCCATCCTGGCCTCCACCGCTTCGGTCTCCATCTTTCGGCCTGGGGCTTCTCACCCTCCCCGGGAGCGTTCCACCTCACCTCTCTAGCCCTTGGGGATTTGGAGCCTGCACTCTTGGCCCCAGGCTCCTGAGTGGGGCGCGGCTGGGACGGGCGAGGTCCCTAGGAGAGAGGAGTGGGCCGGCCCGAAGCCTCTTCCCGCACACCTTCTGCACAACCCTCCCCTTGCGCACCTCCGCCCCCTTTCAGCCCCTTTTTTTCCCGGCTCCCAGGCCCTCTCTCCTATTACTGCTCCCTTCCTTCCTCTCCCCTAGGCTAAGTAGACACACGCCCTCTTTCTGTTCTTGTCAGCAAGAGGAGCCTGGAACAGCCTAGAACAGGGATGCTGAGAAGGCTGGACAGCTCGGGACTAGGGTCTCCGTGGCGTGAGAGGTGGCTGAGGGAGGGGAGTCACATAGCTGGGCACAGCGAGTCAGGCACCTCCTCTGTCCGGGATTACCAGTCCCCGGGGTTCCTGAGCAAGGGGCACGTCCTCTTCTCGACCCCACACCCTAGCTCTCAGCCCCCCTGGCATCCCACAGTGCCTCCTCTCTCCCTGCCCCAGGTCCCACAGTAACCACTGTAGGCTCCTTTGAAGTGTCTGAGGGTTGTGAGAGGAAGAAAGGCCAACGCTGGGGGTCCCTAGAACGCCGTGGGATGCAAGCTATGGAAGGTGAGTTTTCCCCAAGGTTTTGTCCCCCTCCCCCAATTTGTTTCCCTCCTTCCTTCCTGTGACCCCAGAGCTCTGAGCCAAAACACAGCCTTCCCCTTAATCCACCTCAGGCCCCTCCTCCTTAGCATCTGGGCCCCAGCCCTCCCAGACCGGCTTTGATGGAAGTTCAGGGAGCAGCCTTTTGGGGCCCTCTTCAACCAGCTAACCAGGTTGTGTGTCCTGGGGGAGCTGCCAGACAGATAAAGAGGCCTTGTTGGACAGAGCTTTGAAGCAGCCTTTCAGCAGGGGGTTTGTTCTCATTGCCTGCCGACCCAGATTCCAAGCTGTCTCTTATTTTAAAAGTAAGGACATGAACATGGGAATTGTCTTTCTGGAGCCACCATTAACTTCTAATGGAAGTCTTGTAGCTTTGGTTTTCTGGCATTTCGTACTGCCTCAGAGACCGAGCCTAGGAAGAAGGGAGGTGAAGCCAACCTCCTCACACACATACTTGCCCACCACTCCTGTGAGTTGGCAGCTGCTGTCAACATGTTTCCCAGGACTTCTTGTGAAGTATCCCCAGGCCCCTTTTCACCTGCAGTCTGAGCAGCCCTGCCCCCTATAAGAGGGGTCAGATGATACAGGAGTCCCAGAGGCACCTTAAATAGGCTGCAGGTATTGGGGAAAGTGAAACTAAAGATTCAAAATTTCAAAACCAAGCACAGTCACCATCCAAGCAAGATTTTGCTATCTACAGCAACTGCATTGCAGTAAAGGGGGGTGCTCACAAACCAGGGCTGGGGAGCAGTGTCAAACCCCACTTTTAAAAAGCATTATTATGCTATGCTTTCTTTTGCACACAAGTTCAATCTAAGACTTCTCCTGAACACCACCTTGTGTCAGCAGAGGAAGAGACCTCATGACACCAGCCGAGCAAAGCCGGGTGGACATGCTAGAAAATGTTTAAAACAGCTTGGTGTGGTGACGCACACTTGTAATTCCCACATTTGAGAGGCTGAGGCAGGAGGCTTGCCACAAGTTCCAAGGCCAGCCTGGACTGTAAAGCAAGACCCTATCTCTAAATAAATAAACATATTTCATAACATACATTTGAAAAAGCCCCACCATTTGTCCAGCAAAACATTTAGGATCATTTTACCCAGCTGTTTTCTTTCTACCTACAAGACAGTCAATGCTTCTAATTATGGAAAGGCTAACTCACATATATAATTTTTAACCTTCTGCAAGCCCTCAAAGTGAATTTCTGGGCTATCTGGCCTGAAGATAGCACAGTGTCTAAATCTTCCCTTACCCACTTGCCCTACTACCCAGGGCCCAGACTAGAAGAGCCAGTTATCCTTCTACGACCTTTCACAACTAAGCCAGCACCTCCTCCATTTGCCCAAAGGCAGTAGGGGCCAGCAGGTGTGATACTGGCCTAGAAGGGTTTGTGGGTGGGGAAGGATGCCTCAAACCTGACTCTCATGCCTACAGCTTCATCAAGCCCTCTCCAGGGCCTCCTGAGCGATGGTAGAAGTGCCACTCTTCTATCATCTTGGTCATCATCAAGGATGGTAAGTTGAGTGGAGAGCTCTGGAAGAACTGCAGACATGGAGTGGGTGCTAACTCCCTGGTGGGATGGGTCTCTCCCTAGGGGAGGTGTTACTCCCTGCTCTCTATGAGGAGGAAGAAGAGGAGGAAGAAGAAGAAGAGGTAGAAGAAGAAGAACGAGTGCAGAAAAGTGGCA
Source organism: Capromys pilorides (assembly GCA_004027915.1). NCBI lineage: Eukaryota > Metazoa > Chordata > Mammalia > Rodentia > Capromyidae > Capromys > Capromys pilorides. Next base: position 8,340 of record PVKN010006493.1, read on the forward strand.
GTGTGAGCTCCCTGTCTGTTGGCAAGCATCGAGGCCTGAGCCTCACAGAGACAGAGCTGGAGGAGCTCAGGGCTCAGGTGCTCCAGCTGGTGGCAGAGCTGGAGGAGACCCGGGAACTGGCTGGGCAGCATGAGGATGACTCTCTGGAGCTGCAGGGTGAGCATCTGTGATGGAGGGGGGGTAGGGGTAATGATTCTGGGCTCCCATGGAGTCAGACTGATACTCTACCCTTTTACTGCAGGGCTCTTGGAAGATGAACGGCTGGCCAGTGCCCAGCAGGCAGAGGTGTTCACTAAGCAGATCCAGGGACTCCAAGGTAATCGCCCGTTCAGATTCAAAGGGAAAATGGCCCAGTGAGCCCCTTTCTCCTAGGAGTTTAATGAAACATAGCAAACAAGCATAACCTATTCAGTATTTTCACCTCATATTGCTCTACTGTTCTTACTGCCCACCCCATTCTGTAATTCCCATTCCTTGTGTTTTTCCCTGACTGTTCTGTCCTCCCTTCTCTTTGTTTCCCCTCCTATCTCACATGTTCTCTCATCCCCTTTTCTCCCCTCAAACTCCTTATGGTACATTCTTTGTCCTTTGTCCTGGTCAGTGTGAGGGTTGTGTGATTAATGTTGAATTCCAAGGCAGTTTCCTTTTTTGGGGTCCCTTCTAGGACACCATGGGAAAGAGCAGGAAGCCAATGTGGAGTGACTGGGGAGGCATTCTGTGCATCTTTGAGGGAAGCAGATGAGAGTGTCTCTCTAGATCCCCAGGACCTGAGCTTGTGGTGGCCCCCAAATCCCTCTCTTCTATCACCCATTTTCCTTTGTCTCTGGAAGGCAAGTACTGCACCACTAAGTAGAAAGGTAGCTTGTGTTTGTTCTGAGGGCTTCCAGAAGGTTTTGGGGAGCTACCCTAGAAAACAGCAGGGAGAAATAAGATCAAGCCAAATGAGGAGTATAAATGGAGAAAAAAGGAAGGTCTAAGAGCAGGCCTGGAGAGAAGCAAGTGAAGGTGTGAAAAGGAGGAGGGACAGATGATGTAAACACAAGAAAATGCAGGAAGTGTTGCCCAGAAGAGGAGAAAAATGGGAGGAGATGTCACACAGTGAAGAGTGTGGGTGTTGGTCTCAGATCACCTAGTTTTGTTTGTTTGGGTTTTTATTTTGTTTTATTTTCTCACAGTCCTGGGAACTAAACTCAGGGTCTTCACTCAAGCTGGCTGGGTTCCAGATTGTGATCCTCCTGCCTCAGCCTCAGAGTACTAGGCTTTTTGCAGGTTCCACCACACCCTCCAAGATCACCTAGATTCTTGACAAATCACTTTTATCTCTCTGAGACTCCATTTCTTATCTATAAAATGGGGCTAGTTTGTTTATGAACTGCTTAGGTAGAGCCTTTATATTTGAAGGACCCCCTATGAATAAGGCAGACTGATCCCCAGTGAAGACTAGATTCTCATGGGAAAAAGGCAAAAAATAAGCAAGTAGCATAAGCTTAGGAGGCAGTAAATGCTTTAAGAGAATATAAAAATGTTATTTTTAGAGAGAGTAGATGAGATGGGAATTTATTTTAGACAGCATAGTTTGAAAAATTCTCTTTGAGAAAATGACGTTTGAGCGGAACAATGGCAAGGACTTAGTGATTTGTGGCCTAAGGGAAGAGCACACCAGGCAGAAGGAACAGCAACTGAAAAGGCCCAGAAGTGATAATGAGCTTCATGTGTTGAGGGACAGAACAAAGGCCCTGGTGGCTGTGAAGGACCCTGGTAAGGGAAAGTTCCAAGAGAAAGACAGAGGCCAATTACAGAGCATCTTGTAGGCCACCTAAGAGGTCTGCCTTTCATTTAAACCATAGAGGGATCTTGGCAAGGGCTGGGATGGTCTGATCTGTTTTGCATTTTGAGAGGGTATTTTAGCTATTATGTAAAAACTGGTTGGACAAAAGGGAGCTGAAACAGTGGGTGTTGTCATAGTCCAGTCAAAAAATAGATAATGTTTGCCTGCATTAGGGCAATAGAAATGGAAATGATTCAGAATATATATTGAAGAGGAAACCCTCAAGAGCTGTTAATGAATTCAATGAGGAATAGCAAAAACATGAAAGATACCTTAGGCTAGAGAAGCTGGATGGATGATGGCATTGTTCACTGGGATGGGCAAAATCTAGCACGTGACAAATTGGAAGACTGAGGGAGCCATTTAGGATTTAAAATGTTTCCCACCTGATGAGTTTGATACCTGACTGTCAAGGAGGCAGTTGGACATAAGAATCAAGAACCAGTGGAGAAGCATTTTGCTGGCATTAGAAACTATGGGAGATGATGGTGCTATCATATGAAAAGTGAGAAGTTCCCATCCCAGAAACACTCTGATATTTATAGGTCCACTATTGAAGGAGAAATGAGCAAAAGGAACTGAGGTAGGAGACTCCAGAGGAATGTCGTGCTCCGGGAGGCAAAAGCAGGAGGTGCTTCAAGGAGATAATGACCCACTGTGTCAAAAGTTGCTAAGGCAAATGAGGTGGCCTTTGGAGTAGGCAGGATGGCACACCCTGAGACATTTTCAAGCAGATGGAACACTATTTGGATTAGGATCGAAGAGGAAATAGGACAAATGGAAAGGTGAGTACAGATCATTCTAATAGTCATTTTGAAGAAAAGTAAGGGAAAGGAAGTGGGGTCAAGGGAGGTTCTTTGTAAAGGTAAAAAAAGAAGGAAAGAAGGAAGGAGTTCCTGGAGAAGGAAAATTCTTCCAAAAGGTGGGAAAGTCAGACAATATGAGCTATCTGGGAAGGGAAAGTTCCAATGCGCTTCTCACTCTTGTCTTCCAAAGTTGTTTCTAGTGCTTCCAGGATGACTTCTGTCTCTTTCCGGCCTCAACTGTGGGTGGGAGGTGCTGCTCCCATGCCCCGCCCCACTGGGCACGCTGAGCTTGTCCTCGCGCATGCGTGTTTCCCGTTTCTGCCAAGAGAGGTCGCGCGCGGCCTCAGATAGCTGGTGGTCAGTGGCCATTCCGGCCGCCACAGCCCCTCCGGGGCCGGGACCTGCCGGGCGGCTGGCGGCCCCCCCACAGGGAGACCACTAGTGGGGGGCCAGCGAGATGGAGGCAATAACTTGTGAGTGAGACTTGATCTATCTGTCCAGCAGCCAGATTCATGGCTTCTACGCATCGCCCTGTGGTCTGAGCCGCATGGCCAACTGGCGCCAGCTCTTTAAAACCAGTTCTGGCCTTTCCAGCTCCTGACCACAGGGCCCACTTCCGGTTAGGCCCTGCCCTGTAGACCTCCCAGCCCTGCCTCGCAGGTCTGTGAAGGCCCTTTTAGAGCGAGACCCCACAGTACCCCTAGAGACTTGTATCCCAAGGCCAAGGGCCTGTTGGGGCGTTGGGGGCTGTCCCCCCACCCGCCAGTGTCAACAGGCACTTCACTGTGCTGTTCATTAGTGAGAATGGAGCCAGCCAGTACAGTGATGACGATGACTTCCTTTCGAATAAAAAGTCAAGGAACCTAAGTAGACTTTCTGGGGCTTGGTTATTGGCCAACACTCCTTGCTGGGATCATTGTAGAAAAGGAAGGATTGGTGGAAAAGAAGCCACTGGTGCTACACCTTTGAGCTCAGAAGTGTAGAGTCAGAAACTGTCACTTGAGGTCGCTTGCCTGTCCAAATTGTCCAAATTAATCAACCTCTTTCTCATTTTTTGTCTGTCTGTTTGTCTGTCTGTCTACCTGTCTACCTGCCTCTGTTTCTGTCTCTTGTGGCGCTAGTTGATCGCAAACTCCTCGAGTGACCTCCCTCTCCCCTGGCCTCTGGAGTTCTTGCTAGGACCATAGGCATGCATTGACACACCCTAAATTTCTCTTATAAAGTATCTAAGTTCTCTCTGGATTTTTATAGAAGTATCTAAATGTGTCTGTATACATAGGGAAAAAGCAGTACAAGCTTGTTGAGTTGATGAACCTCTACCTCATTTATGCATGAATGCAGATGTTTATTGAATTACATTCTACCATTCTTGGAACTGTAATGGTGAGCAAAACGGATATGTTCCTGTCTTCCTAAAGCTCATAACAAAGTGAGGAAGAGACCACCTACACACACGGATAGATACGCACATACACATATACACACACATAGAGGTCCACACTGCGAAGTACAAGATGCATGTGAAGGCATTTAATAGAGGACTTCTGTT